>QZCP01000585.1:7516-18162 GCA_003956705.1 Brevipalpus yothersi | reverse complement strand
GAGAGAGAGAGAGAGAGAGAGAGAGAGAGAGAGAGAGAGAGAGAGAGAGAGAATGAATGGAGAGAATAAATTTTGTATTCCCCTTTTTCTTCTTCTTCTTTTTTTTCGGCTATACTTTACACACACATACACACTTGAAACCTTGAAACCTTGGCCCGTGGAAAGGAACAGCCAAAAAAGAGCGGGAAATGGCTTTAAGAGGGGGGAGAGAAGGAGAGAGACAGAGAGAGAACAAGTTGAAAGAGGCGGGAAGAGGGCCAACGACCTGACGCACTTTTCGCATACATCTAAGCATACTCTCTCTCTCTCGCCCCTGCTCAAAGTCGTCTCTAAAATTTCTGACTCTCCATCTTCAAGTTTCAAGGTCTAGGTTATCGAGTGGAAGAAAGAGAAGAGAAAGAGAAAGAGAAATGCACTTGCTCTCTTTCCAATCGGAAAACTAACAAGCTTCTCTCTCTCTCTCTTTCCATGGCCCTTACGTGACGATAAAGGCAGGAGAGAGGGATGCAAGTTGAAAATTCTTTCTCTAGATAGAAGATGGAAACTTGAGCCGATAGCGTGATGATCATGCGGCAGGTTTGAAGCTAAATTTTTTTTCTTCTTCTCATTCTCAGCCTTACCTTCATGTGTGTTTGCAAGTCGATTTTTCCAGCCCTTTCCATGAGAGAGAGAGAGAGAGAGAGAGAGAGAGAGAGAGAGAAAGTTTGTTCACACACAGAATTTATCTGCATATCATTATAAAATTTGGGCTTAGTCGACAAGAAGAATGAGAATGATTTGGAAGAATCGTGGCATTTATTCGATGAGAATAAGAATAATACAAATGTAAATGGGAAATCATCTTTTACCACCTTCAATGTAACTGAGATGGCCATGAAAACTTGTGGTGAATATTGGATTCCTGGTCAAGAGTGATTGAAGAAAAATGCACACGAGCTGCTTGATGATATCCATGCGCTTACTCACCATTCATTCATTCACTCACTCATTCATCTGTTCGCTTTTCATTCTTTCTCTTTCTTTTTCTCCATTCACCTATTCTTTGAGCGGACATGAAGCACCTCCAAAATTGAGGTCACAACTGGTCGATCAGTTGCAGAGTGAAAATCAGAAGAGAAGAAGAAAACTTGCTATCGAAACTTTTTGGCCTTCTAAACTGTGCATGTTGATATGTATACCCTCAAATTTCGGCACTCAACCAGCAACCGAATTGTGTGTATATACACAACATGGGTATTCTCTTTCTCTCTCTGTATGTATGTGTGTGTGTGTGTGGCCACAAGCAAGCCGGCTGGCTCAATCAGCATACACACTCAAAATTTTGACAGCGGATGATTCATTCAGTCCTACATGCGGGCCATATTGAGTGGGCGGAGTGAGAGGTCTGGATGGGAAAAATTACAGAGACCATTGTACTTAGAACTTTCTCTCTCTCTCTCTCTTTCTCTCTCAGGTTCTTTACGCCCGAAAGATTTTCTACTCTCTCTCCTTCTACACTCGCTCATCATCTCGTAAAAAACCTTGTCTTTACAGCAATCATCATGACAGTTCTTCTGCACATACAGCATCTTACCTGTTCAATAGTATTTTCTCTCTCTTTCTCTCTATTTTACGTCAGCCCCTGGACTGCCCCATGATCTATTCCGGTTCTGGGAGGAATCATCATGATGCCTGTGAGCAATCTCAACATCTTTCTCTCTTGGTTTTCTGTTTCACACAGAAAGCGAGAGAGAGAGAGAGAGAGAGAGAGAGAGAGAGAGAGAGAGAGAGAGAGAGAGAGAGAGAGAGGAAAAAAAGATGTTTCAAGTCCTCTTTTTTTACCATTTCAGCATTTCAGCACCAATACAGCGGCCACCGACCGACCAAGTCGACTGTAGATCCTATGGTACTTACCTGGTAGCCTATGGTAACCTCAGAGTCCTCTGTTGGCCTCATTGTAAGGAGGCTCAAGAATTTGTTTTTTCTTTTTTCAATAGCTGATTGGAAAAAGTAGGCATTCCATAGGTAATGATAATGATAGTGTTGCCAGCTAAGTGAAACTTGAATAGAATACCATGAAATCCTCTATAATCGATGTCATTCGATATCTTTCCTTTTTTTTCGGTAAGCCCTTTGAACTTTCTCTCTCTCTCTCTCTCTCTCTCTCTCTCTCTCTCTCTCTCTCTCTCTCTCTCCTACTAGCTTGCCTCCTGGGTTTGTATACAAGTTTGTATAAAGGAGCAAAAGAAAAGTAAGCAACGGGCTATTGCCCTGAAGGTATATTCCACCGAGGAAGAGAGAGAGTTACAACTGGCCAATGTTGACCAGTAATTTAGGCCACTGAATTTCGGCCACTTGAAGGATGTGGACTAGATGAAGAATCACTTTCCGCTCTCTTTTACGCCTTAAACACATACACAAATGAACGGATCAATGAGAATGAGAGTGTGTGTCCAAAGAGGTTATTGTTTTGCCTCTGAAAAACATTTGAATAGAAGGAGAGGAGAAAAATTTTATCTATCTTCACAATCTCTTTCATTCCACCAAGTACTCACAAGGCACCACTAACACCTTGCCAGCATCTTCCCCTTAACTGGTGGCCAATGTATATATGTTTGAACAATTTTGGGCTTCCAGCTAAGTGAGAGAACGAAACCTTTCTCTCTCTCTCTCTCTCTCTTTCTGAATTTTACGAATTTTTCTTGAAGGAAAAATATTTTCCTCTCTTCTCTGATTGAGGAAGAAGAATGTTCCACTCAAATTAGAAAAGATGGTCCCTCAAAAGTTATCCTGATTAGAGGTTCTCAACGATGTGTGATCTTTTTTCCCGCTCGGCTTCATGCAGAGTGGCGAAAATTTAGCTTTCTCTAGCTGTATTCTCGATTCACCGTATATACACAACACTATGTACTTGCCAAAATCGTTAGCCTTTCGCCTTCTTTCAGCTCAGATTTCCGATCGAAATTCATGTGTCCAACGAATGTGAACACTATCTGATTTGCCTGAGGTCATGGATTGTTTTTCTATCTCTTTCTACCCAAACAAAAACACACACACACACTCACATTTCACATAGAGAATCGAATGCTGAGGGCTTGTGTCCATCTGAGTAGCGATGGATTCACGCTGAGATGTGGCAAAGACACACACTTTTTCCGCTGATAGAAGATGAAAAGTTACAAAAGGGGACAGGAATTGGATTATACCACTGGTAATGGTTGGAAAACTTTTCTTTCATTTTCAATGTGTCCACCTTAATGATGGATCAAGCAGAACCGTATGGCCCCAGAGGCTTCAAGATCTTCCCACTGGACAGGGAATCGGAAATATTCTGAAAGTTCTAATCTTCACTCGAATCTATACAATGAGATGTTGGCAAATTTTGCCAAAAAATATTGATGAAAAATGTTGACAGAATCTAGACCATCATGATCTAAGCGGAAGAATGGTTCCAATACTTTATCCTTTCGATGCGAGTATCTACCGATTGAATGATTGAACGGGAATTCAGCACAGCAAAACATTGATTTAGCAAAAAAGAAAACACATGAATCTATGTTTCTTCAGCCAAAAGAATGTTTACATCCATTCAGATTGCAGAATAATCCAGTGTTATTCAACGGATACCTTTTTAGCCTGGAGCATTGCATCATGAGACGATTGTCAGCATCAGGTGCTCATTATGGAGTTTAGATACAAATCTAATTTCCACTCCAAAATGACGGAGACTCTTGCTCTGTCAAAACTTTTTTTTTCCTCTCAAGAATGAATGGAAAAAATCTTTTTCCCGCTCAGAATGGAGGACATTGGTAAAAGATGCATCAAAATCAAGCTCAAACAGAATTCTCTCTTGAGGCGAAGAAAAACTCATGGGAACCCAAGATATTTCATGTTCTCATCTAAGCTATGGGCAAATTTTCACGCTTTTTGGCACACATTTTTCCCATATATACATATTTATATGCATGCACACACACAATTTCTTCATGTTCACAATTATTATTTATCTTGTTAATGTTATCCCATGCCGCCATGAGTGTATGCATGTATGTATGTATACACTGATTGAATTATTTGTATTTGATAAAATGTGATATCCAATCAATCCGAAAGCCGAACAATCCAGTCAAATAACTTATCGAAACAAGAGCATACTTTTCTCTCTCTCTCTCTCTCTCTCTCTCTCTCTCTCTCTCTCTCTTTACTTTCGTACAATTTTACTCCGTCATCATCATGTGGCATCATATTTATTTATTCTTCCCTGAAGCGAATTTCAAGAATCAAGATTCCAAGTGAGAGGCCGATGCTGGGATGTTGCGAAATACAGTGGAAAGAAGGAGAAATATTTATATGCTTTTTTTAACTGATTTCTTTTTGTATGGATAAAATTAGCAAATCACAACATCATCAGTCGAACACATATATTGATGAGAGAGAGTAAGTAAATCGAGTTGATGCTGGATCTTTATCCGCCTTTTTCTTCTCCTTCATCTTGTACATCTTCAGATTACTTCAGGAATGTCAAGAGAGGATCAAGTAGCTCTCTCTCTCTCTCTTTCTTTCTTCATGATATATAAATATACCGATATACTGATGGTATGGTGTGCAATACTATGTCAATAAACGCTCACACTTGCCATGATGTTGATCATGATGATTAATTAGAAAAGTGTCAACGGCTGATTGGCCTCACTTATAATTGTGATATATACTTCCTAACAAGTGGTAGTAGTAGCAGTGAGATTTACTTTGATATCAAATCGAGATCGACGATCTTGTGACAATTTTTTTGCGTAGCTCAGCTTCCATGTATGTGTGTGAGTACTGTGATCATTGCAATTAAACTTTGTTCCATCTTCCGGACTCTATTTTCTATTATATTTTCATCATAAACAAATAAACGAACACCGTTAGTAAGAGAAAGGAAATCTCTCTCTCTCCCTCTCCATGATGCATCCTCATGATTCAAGATCAAATGACACTTGATCAGAAAAATTTCACAACGTCCGAAGTCTTACTATTATTCAAAGACTTTTTTATGAAGGCTCATAAGGTCATTTCGTTACATGAATATGTTGACGATTACGATTAAATTGGTTTGGCTCTGAAATAATGTCGAAGAATTGAAAATGCAGAAAACATGATAACACACATATTTTTCTATCAACATTTCGCTTCTGGAAGCGCTATGCCTACTGATTATTCAAATTATAGAAATATTATCATAAATAAGTAAGCTCTCGAATTTGAGCTAAGATGAGAACTTTGGTGACAAAAAAATAATGAAACGTTTTTTCCTTCTTTTTCACTTGCATTTGTGCAGTAAATATTCAAATTCCAACACTCAGAATGAAACGTCTCTTCGATCAAATCTTCGGTAAATCCGTCAGAGTTGTCATGATTTCAGCTCATATATGCTTCAAATAAGGAGCAAAAAGCATCATGAAAAGAATTCGGAGCAACAAGTTGCTTCAATCATCTGAATGCTCTCCATATTGTAATAATCGATCAATCGATGATCTTCTCGTCAAACGATCGAACATATTCTCAGCCACGCATCATGATGAAGTATATATGTATGTTGAACGATGGATAGATGATAGACAAACATACACACATTGATTTACACAGCGTGAATATATACATACCATGAACATGTGTGTATGTGTATGTTTTGCCTTGAGGATGTTGAACTACGAATTGTGTGTGAATCAAAATCACCATGGTCATGAACTCAAAGAATGAGAGAGAGAGAGAATAGAGCACATGGCCGGCGAATTGTATGTATATATATGTGTAATATATATAAATTGCTGAGTAATTAAATTTGACAGCATGCAAGTGAAATCTACACGCACCATAGTCTCATTCGAATATATTCTTGTTTGAAATACAGTGTAGTTAGTCCAATGATTGAGAATCATTTTGCTCTACATCAGTCTCTCTCTCTCTCTCTCTCTACATCGAAAAAAAATCATCATCATTTGTATTCGGCCGTAGAAAAAGTTTCTCTGTGGTCGGATAGAGAGGCTATTCCGATGGGCCAAAGACCTCTGTTTCTTGTAGGAGAGAGAGAGAGAAAAGGAAGCGATAATCTTTCGTCTCTGTATAGTGAGGCCAAAAAGTTAACAAATACACACGAAATGAGATGGAGAGAGAAAGAAACATTGGCCGCTCACACACAGCGATAAAAATAGGCTCAATTCCATTCATTGAGGATGGACTTTTTTTGCTGTATAATAGAAGAGAATTCTGTTCATCTCAACCAAACACACTAGGCGATCTGTTCCACCATGTTGATGGCCTTTTTTCGGTCCATTTGGGAAACTCTCGTTCATCTTCTCTCTCTCTTCCTGCTCATCATAATTATTCCTCTTTTGTTATTATTCTTTTCCTCTTTATTACGACTACAACTACTACTATCATTATTATTATTCTCAATGATGGTTAAGAGAAAAGAGAAAAAGAGGCTCTCTTGTTAACTTGGTTTACCAGCAAAGTTAGTTGCTTGATTTGCATTTTTGCTTGGCTCTTTTTGGCGCGCTCTATTTTCTCTCTCTCTCTCTCTCTCTCTCTCTCTCTCTCTCTCTCTCTCTCTCTCTCTCTCTTTCTTTCCTTCTTTTTGGGCTTCCTGACTCTAGTAATCGGTCATTGTCTATGAGAAATACTCATCCATTCATCTGTCTGTTCGTTCATCAGCGAAGCCCAACTGGCCAAATAATTTCGCAAATGGAAAACGAGGTGCCAATCAAGTGTTTCTCTTGTCGACTTCAATGGTGATGATGATCTATTCATATTGACTTTTGTGCTTAGCATCTCGAATGTTGATGTGATTCCTTTTTCGTTGCGAGACACCTCAAGGGAACAAAAACACAACAAAAACTATTACTCATAATGATAATAATTCCTACTACTATCGATACGAGTCAATATTTCCTTCTCTCCATATTTATTCAGATAGATACATTGTTGCATCAATGTCCTCTATACAAGAATTATGCAAATTAGGGTCTCAAAAAGCTTGATCACTCAAAACTTTGAAGTATTACAGCAAATGCCTTACTTCTAAATTCATCAGATGCCTTATATCATGTATCATGCCTTTGCTATGCCAATGTATCATGATTTCATGATCTCTCTCTCTCTCTCTCTCTCTCTCTCTCTCTCTCTCTCTCTCTCGATCACTGACAGTGATGATTCAAAACTGTCACTCATTGATCAAGAATGAATTTGTGTGTGTTGTTTATGGTTGTGAGTGTGTGAAAATATTCACAACACGGAAGAGACTTATAAATTCATTCAACGATGTATAATATGCATCCTTGTGGGAAGAGAGAGAGAGTATGTATGTGTAAAATATTGCATTCTATCATTTTTGAAGGACATTTTTGTGTAAACACACTTGAAGATAAAATTCCATGATGATTCGTTTTCACCAACTGACTACTACTACTACTATTGCTATTACTAGTACTAGTACCAATGCACCAAGGTTTACATGGAACCGAGTAATTTTTGGCCAATTTTTTCCCTAAGATATTCGCAAATCCCCCATGAATGGTTGGACGGCTTGGAATACAGACCAGTAGCAAAATGTATCGAAAGGAAGTAAACTTTGCAAAATTGATTTGTTAGAATTTAGTTCTATTATTCTGATACTGAAGCTTTGTTTCTCACAATACTGGAGATATAACTGGCCTTGGTGTGCCAGAACGAAGTTCGATTTCCCTATTCATTTCGAAGGTTGTTTCTTTTTTTGAATTCGCTGCTGATTCAATATTCAATCGATGCTGTTCATTTGTCCTTCTCTCTCTCTCTCTCTCTCTCTCTCTCTCTCTCTCTTTCTCTCTTACTTTCTATTTCATTTCCTTCCAGCTTCTCATTTTCTATCACATGTTGCCCAATGATTGCTCGCATTTGAATGCTTAAATCATTATTACAGAACAATTATACTGATTGTGATCACATTTTTCATTGAGTTTATGCAAATCGGCTGGCTAGCTTGGGAAACTTTTTTCTTCCTCTTCGTTTCCAAAGTTTTATTGACAAAAAAAAGTGGTACAGAATCTTCTGGGACCCATCTTAACAGACAGTACCATGTCCCGCAGTTTGAAATTTGTCTTGAGGTGAGATTTTCGAAGATTAGGAATGATTTGGAAAGATTCAAACATGGTTCTCTTACAGAGTTTCAATCACTAAATTTTGAAATCAATATTGTAAATCGAAATGCTCATCGAATACAGAAATTTGATATCGATTGTAATATAAATCGTGACATTAACGAGGAGATGTGTGATATTTTTAGCACCTATCATAAGTTTCATTCTACCATCAGTGAAGGAAGAATACCTAGTTTATCAGGAAAAATTCTGGTACAGATTGACCAGAGTTGACATCAATTTAGAGTATTCAGATCAACTAGCCATTTGATGAATGATAACTGGATTGTTCCAGCCATTGTGAAGGGAATATTCTTGGGAGTTGAGGAATACGTGTGTGTACGTGCTCTGATTCAATTTCAGTCTAGGATTTAATTTTCTTCGCCCCTCTCTTTGATATATCTGTTAACAGTTACAGTTACTCTTAATAGATTGACATTCAATTTGACCTTTTGATTTTATTCTAAATATCAACTTAAAGTTTATTCGATCCCAAATGTCATGGTCTTTTGCGTTCCAATATCACCTTTCTCTATACCGTCATGGTAAGACGCAAGAGAGAGAGAGAGAGAGAGAGAGAGAGAGACTAAATTTAATATTCAATTCAGAACAAAATTAGAGTTGTAAATGATTTAGATGGCGGAAATCCGATGAAAGGCTTAATGAATGAGCATCATCTGCGCGAAATTGTGAAATTCGATGCTGTCAATACTCAGATATATGGACCCGAATGCTCTGAATGTTCCTAGAATTTGTACCCAAAATGTAAATCTTGGCCACAAATCAAATATGTGCATACAAAATTCAATAGCAAAAATTTCACTCTTCCAATAATAAATGGCACCAATCAATTGTGTTGAAGGCTCGTTTTTCTTTCCAACAAATAAACACACATACACCCATTCTGAGGATGTATTCAGTCTTTTCATTGAGAAAAATCTAAAATAACGGATGAATTTTAGAATTGCTCTTGTCCATTGGCGAGATCCATTATTCTCCTCTCATTATTGATCGCTAATTGAATAGGACACATGACCTCCCTTCGAATGGTCAAATTTGTAACCGACTGATGCCTTGAGATTATCCTCCAAGTAACAGAATTTCCCCGTTAACTCAATTTACATTGACCTACTGACCAGTGTCATGCCTTTCTCGAACAAAGTACATGTATTCCTCGCCTGGTTCTTGTATGTGAGTATCTATGTAGAGTATCAATTCGCTTTTCAAGGGAAACAAATTAATGCCAATGAATCCGTACAGATTATCCTCATGTTTGTGTGTGTGAAAAAGCGATGCTCGAATGCATTTCATATGTTTTCACTAGCGGAGGGAATAGAGTTTGTTTATTTTGATATCCAATATTTTCCTCCCACCAGCAGCCACCCACTTCACAGAAACACATATACTGGAATATGTGTGAATATGTCTTTCTCTCTCTCTCTCTCTCTCTCTCTCTCTCTCTCTCTCTCTCTCTCTCTCTCTCTCTCTCTCTTTCTCTCAAAACATGATTTCAAATCTGTCCTCTTATAGCGTGCCCTCGAGGCTTGTCAAATTCACATCTTTGGTGGCGATAGTATGACAGGCTCCTCTTTTCTAGGGATGACTTTTTTTGAGCCCTTATTCGGTGAGATGAGCTTGAATTCAAAATCAGATGAATATTTTTGTGGCTTATTTTCAGGCTTACAAACACAAATACTTGATCAACAGACTTGTGGCAATATTTGGACCATCAAATTTCGTGCATTCTGGCCCCTCTCAAGAATGGAGTGAGAATTGAAAGCGAAGCAATATGCTCACGCTAACTCCATGTGGCTTGAAAGATAGCATACTACAGGATTGATAAGATTCAAGAAGAAGATAATGATTATCATGTGAAAGATGAGAAAACGAAAGAGAGAGAGAGAGAGAGAGAGAGAGAGAGCGAAAAGGTAGATTCAAAAAATTGCTTTTCTATTTTAACAGTTATCATCCAGATAGAGGATAGAGATCATACAGAATTTAAATGATTTTTATGAATAGACTTTTATCATGCAAAAAGAATTTTCGGACATCCATGCCTTGAGTGATCATTTATTCCACACCCTGATATTCCAGTGATCATGTTGGATGCTTGAAAATATCATACACGTCATTTAGATACATACAGTATGATTTCCTGAGTTGGAGGCTTAGCTTTTCTCCTCTTTTTTTCTTCTGCTTCTTCTTCTTCCAATTCTTATTCTTTTTCTTCATCATCCAACTTTAATGACCCACTTTCCCGTGCTACTAATACTATCAAGAATACTTGACAGTTACTCATGATTTCGGACTTTCTCTCTCTCTCTCAACTTACCCGATGGCAATCGTAACAAGCCCACTAACTGTGCCACTAGAGTAGTAACAAGTGAATGAATGGATGGAAATGATGGATGATCAATGTTTGTGGAATATGAAAGAGTAAAAGTGTGTGTAAGGTAAGTATGTGTGTGTATGGAAGTAAATAAGAGAGAGAGAGAGAGAGAGAGAGAG
>QZCP01000584.1:0-18189 GCA_003956705.1 Brevipalpus yothersi | reverse complement strand
AGAGAGAGAGAGAGAGAGAGAGAGAGAGAGAGAGAGAGATCTAAAAGTCTGTGATTTAAATGACAAACAATTGTAAAGACAAGTGTAGAGGAAGCGAAAAATACTAGATTTACAGTGTAGATTTTCATTATTTTTTTCTCTATCGAGAGCTTTAAAGCTCGATGGTAAATTTTTTCCTCTCCTCCTCTCAAGAAGAAGAAAGCTTTTACCAATACAAATTTTGACCCACAATCACCGTAGAGAAAGAGCAATTCAATTGAGGCCAAAAAATTTTGGGAACTTCTATTTGCTCTCTATTCACTGATTTTTCCCGCTTTTCACATTCTCTAGCTAGTACAGTTATATATCTTCCTCTATGGTGAAAAAGTGAAGCTTTTCGTTTTCAGTTTACACGCACACATTCCCATCGTCTTGTCAGGCTGCTTTTTGAGGCCGATTATTCCCCTTGTTTACGATGTTACCGAAAGTGACTTGTATAGCCTGGAGCAGTGATTCTTTTTCGGTTTAAGCTTTGAATTGCTTTAGCCATCTTGCTTTACCTGGTCTCAGGTTACATGAAAGTCTTCACACAGAACTCCCATCTAGGACCTCTCTATTAGCCAAGCTTTTATTGAACTTTGTTCTAGGCAGTCGAAAGTTTGTTTTTCACAAGCTACCAAAAAATTTGGAGAAGAAAGTTTTGAGTACAAAATATTGCTCAAAATCACATCGCTCAATGTATGTGTGTGAATTGCTGTTCATACATGTGATCAAGGGAAAGAGGTGATATTGTCAATTTTCTCAAGACTTATCAACCCTTTGAAATGGGAGGAAAATTTTCACCTAACCATGTCAGCATTCGATTGATGTCATACTATCAGTTTCCTTTTCATGATATTAGATTTCAAAAAATGACAATACAAACACAATAGATTCGTTCATGAGGAGAATAGATCAAAAAATTGATTCAAGAAGAAGAAGAAGAGAGGAAAAAAATGCCATTCAATTTGGGCAAAAATGCTGGAAATGCTGAAATTCATGTCAAACTGGTCCTGATGATAAAAAAAAGCTCAGTGCAGATGTTAAAGTTTGAAGGATGAATGATCAAGCAGATCATCGCAATCAGTGACACAGTGGTGCACTTTTATGTGATGAGCAACTCATTTAGTTGGGTCCCAAATGATGTTGACTTTAATGGTGAAAATTTTCCAAAATTACCTTAGGCTGACAGATACATGTTAAGCTCAGTGTACCTGTGAGCCTCGGAATTGCAATTGGTTGAGTTTTTATCAACGAAATTCAGTGGAAATGATTGTATCACTCACACTCACCATGTTCAGGATCATTGATGGAGTAAATATAAATCGGATGAAGAAAAAGAAGTCGAAAAAAAAATAAACGAAAAAGATAATTGACCAAGAAAACAAACATGTCCTGGGTAGTGTGTATAAAATGTAATTGAGAAGCTATTGAAAATGAATTCAAACTTTTCTTCTTCCACATGATAGAAAGGTTCAATAACAAGATAGGTCGGGTTCGAATTATCAATAAATGAAAATGAAAGAATTCAAATTGAATCAATTCCAATCGACTACAGCTCATTATGATCATCATTTTCACGCATCATCAGTCATAATCAATGGAAATAGAGAGAGATGAAGAGAAAAACTGAGAGGATGAAAAAATCTTTTTCATCTTTCAGAATACATCGATCAATGGCAAATGATGTATAATGATTATATGCTAGAACAAAGTGTGAAAGTAATCAAAATACAATAAGCAATAAAATGGGTATACACAATTTTTGCCATTCAATTTTTTATCATCTGATTTGTCATTCTCTCTTGTAAGTGGCCTACAGATCATGTATTGTAACTAATTTTTGGATTGTTCCATGCAGCAGTTAGTATTGATGGTATTTCAATACAAATCGACAAAAACATCAATTCAAAGTCAAAACAAACGGTGACTGATGTGACAAACCCGTTCATCTCAATTACACTTGAATCTTGTGTTGAAAAAAATCAATGAACAATCAATGAAAATCATGTTTTCTAACGAAAAGAATGCGATTCATTTTCGAGAAGACAATCTCCTTCAATCACTGGGATGACTGTCAAAGAAGAGGATAAAGATGAGGATGAAAAAAACCTAACTGATCAAATGATATGAGAGCAAGAGAGAGGAAGAGAGAGAGAGAGAGACAGAGACAGAGAGAGAGAGAGAGCGAAAAACAACTTACAGCATCAGATAATGAATTGAAATAGAGAGAATTTTTTTTCCTAGCTTGATGAGTGATGCTCTTGGCTGGAAACTAATTTTGAGCTTCCTTTGGAAGTATACAATAAGAACAACACATACATACAGAACACACTATCATCAAGCCGATGGAAGGAGGAGAGGACCAAGTTTGAATGCAAAAAATAGCATCCATGATGATAATGTATGTGTGCATTTGTGTGTGTATGTATGTGTGTATATGTATATTCATTTTCGAACTGGTCATCAACAGATGATATGTATTGTGTGTGTTTGTATAAATCAAGGAGGCAACATGAGAAAGATTTTCTTTACAAAATAACCGGAACATAGCAAGCCCACTATTCAGATGATGATAACACAATGAACAGCAGTCAACCAGAATTAATTAAACGCACATTAGAGCCCTCGAGTGTACATGAATATCGTAAACAAGTACGATACAGATCGCTTTCCGAGCCTTTTGATGATGCTGCATTTGTGTGTCACTTCTCGAAGAATACTAACTTACTTTGGAAACTTGAGAAACGTCAATATCATACCATCAGTAAGCTGTGCTTCTAGGGCTGACTGTTGTCGAACTTGAAGGCATCATTGTTCTAATTTTCAACAATCGATCCCTTTTCGATCTTAATTAAGGTATTTTTGTATCCTTGAAAACTCAATGCTAACGTTTTTGTACTATCTCCTCCACAAAACACCATCACATCTGGAAAGCTGTATAATATTGGTGGTAGATATCGAGAATCTGAGAAATTGGTGGAAGAAAGAACTCATATCTTGAAGTATCATCCACGAATCAATGAAAATACCAGAAGCATGATCATAGACAGAGATATTTCAAATTCAATTATCAAACCTTGTTGGTGCATCAAGAGTTTCACTTCAAATCAATGTGCCTTGAAGGTAGAGGAATTCGAATAAGAATCATTTCAATGCCGATAGGCAATTGTGTTTGTGTTTATGTGTGAATGCATATGTTCGTGAGATAAAAGTTGGCCAACTTCATGCTCAAGGCGAAACGTTACAAAAAGATTTCGGAAAAGGTACATTAGATGCTCATTTAAAGGTAAAAAGTGATCAATATAAATGAAGCCAAGTGTTACAATAGATTGACATCAACAATTGGCGGAGGAGGAAGGAAAGCAAATTATAATTGCAAGTATTCAAAATCTAGCTGATCAAAGGGAAACAATCGAAATCACAAGCGAAAGTTGTATTCAAGAAAAAAATGATTTTGAAAAACGAAAATAAAAATGAACGAATGAATTTCGTTTGCTGGTTGACTTCAAGCTTTGAGAACGCAAGCACAACGTGTTAGAGAAAAAGATATCTTCATAGAAATTCAGTAAGAAAAACCAGAATCGAAAGTGGAAAATATGAGGAAAAAGATACGATTTGAAAAATTCAAAAAGCTTCGAAAGGCGATTCGAAAGAATAGGTGTAAGCATTTGAAATTGATGGCGAATGTTGACGATTTACCTTTGCTGTTTATCCTCAAAATTGGTGGTCAAAAAATGATGTTGTTCTGGTAGGATATGAGTAAACAATACGACAGCACGTTGATCAATATCCATGGCACTTTGAAACGTTGCAAACGAATATAAACAACAAGTCAAGTCCGATCAAGTGGAAAGCTGAATGGAAACTTGAATCACCGAGCTGCTGTCTGCTGTAGTATTATTTATTTCATACAAGGTAAAAGTGATAATATTACCGGTGGTGAGCTGAGTCGAGTTGATTGAATCGTCAGAATAGTAATGTTGTTAATTAATTACAAGACACAAAGTGGTAGCATTTCATGATGATATGTGTTGATCAAAACTCACAACGAAGGGAACGAAATTTTCGACTCGATCTATCCACAATGTTTAGAAGATAAAGTTTGTCTCTGTTGCTTATTTTTTTTTGGTACACAAACGTTCACAAGAATAGATCTAAGACTGCAAGAGCTTTCTGAAGCCAAAACTGAAAATTTTTGAGTCAAACTGAAGGAGAGCTGCTTCTCACTCTCTCTCTCATCTCTCTCATCTCTCTCTTCTCTCTCTCTCTCTCTCTCTCTCTCTTTGCCTTCACTCTTTTGACTCTCTCTTTTCTCTCTTCTCTCTCTTTACGAGAAAAAGTTTGGTTTCTCTTGCATGTTGAAGGAGAGAGAGAGAGAGATTTTTCTCTCTCTTTGAAGTGAAGTCATTCATCTATATTCATGGTCATGATATAATTGTGAAACCAAAGGGAGAGAGAGAGATGGCGATTGATTTCAGTTATAAGTAGAAATTACCATGGGCATGGCAATAAAAATATACACCATTCATATCGAAATATATATCTGACAATCAATTTCCTCTTATTCAAAAAGAAAATACACCTCCCAGGTGTGTGTGTATATGTGATATTCAATAATTATTATCATATTCATGTATGATCATCATTATTTGTATCCTCGAAGTGTTGTATTTTTCATGAATAATGTGATCATCATTCGCACTTTGCAGGAGAATTCTGAGCAGATTTTTAATCAATGGTGAACTCGATCACTACATGTAGCCCGCTATTGAACAATTCGCAACTGTCCTTGATCGAATATAAGCATTTTCGTCAGAAAAATCACCAAACATGAAAAATACCTGTTCAATTTCCGATCAGAACAGAATGAAAAATAGGTGCTCTCCATAAAAAAGGCGAACATAAATGGTGAACATGATAAAAAAAATCGTTTGTGGGATGATCTGCAATCATGTATAAGTGTTCATAAAAAATCGATTCAAATGGCCGGAAGATTTCATGAACACGAACATGATCATGGATCAAGATTATAGCTTTTCCACAGCCTACAAGTTTGGTGAAAGAGTCAGAAAATCGAGAGTGTGTAGGATTCTCTTCTGACATCATGTATCAGTTGTATCAGTTGAATCAAAAGTTGTACCCAACATGAGAAGAGGAAGGATGAGATGAGGAGGAAATGGACATTGATTGGCAATTAATCGATGGAAAATCAATAATAATAATTGTGTTCCATAGATAGAGAGAGCGATTGGAATCAGAAAAGGTGGATAAATCTTTTCTCTTCTCTCCTCCTCATTATAACGGTTCTATGCGGTAACATCGGATTTGATTGTTGAAATGTAAAAAGCAAAGTTACGGTAAAAACAAGGAAAGAAAGAAAGAGAGATAGATAGAGATAGATAGAATGAAAATATCATGATGGATAAGATGTACCCGGAACTACATAAGATGAGAAAAGAAAAAATATCACTACCCAATGTTATGGTGTGTTCCTCTGCCATTTGAATTTGAATTAGATGTGGATCTGATCATGTAATGGTGAAAGAAAGAGAGATAGAGTAGCAGGATCATTTCAAAATGTATATCAGAGATCATTCATGGATCATTTTGGATGAGCAAAAAGGGAAGAGGAGGAGATGGATGAACTTGGGCTACATGAATCGATTATTGACATCTTTCCTTACTCATCAAAAGAAAAGATCTATCTTTATCCTCTCAACTGACGAACCTTTTCCTCGCTCTCTCAATGAGATGATCTGTTTTACAGATTTGCTTGCGTTACCAAAGAGTGGAGAGCAAAACTAAGTGGCTTAATTCATTCAGTAGATGAATTTGAGAATAATTTGCATAAAAAATGAGTCCAAAGTCTGTGATACTACATGTACTACTTTACAGTGCTAAAAAAAGAACATATCACTTTTCTGGTTGTGTGATTATTCACATTTCATGAACATATTTTCTTAGAAAAGCCTGGATCTGATGTTTTTGAATTTTTTGGAGATTTTCAAATTAAAATGGAGATTCCTCTTCCTATCAGATAAATTCCAGAGAGTTTATTACAAGACTAGAGAATCTATTGTATTTGGGAAAATTTCCTTCTCAATTATCTTATTTACTAAAACTTACAAAGTAGTTTAATTTGTGACAAATGTCAAGACGTTTTGATAATCAGAGGAAACTTTTTGAATTGTCTTGACGTTTTCCAAGAATTTAGAGATATTACTGCAAATTCTATATCATTTTGTTAACAAATTTTCACCTTGATATCCAAATTTTTCCACCAATATACATTTATAACGAAATACCTCTGCTTACATCATATGTGTACCTTTTTGAATGACCTGTAATTGTTATGATCACCCCAGCTCAGCCATGAAAATAGTACACTTTTCCGGTGACCAAAATAATAGATTATGCACATGAAGAAAGGAAAGAGAGATGAAATTTTGTATTCTCATGAATGGCAAGTACACAAGTAATAAAGGAACACGGTACCATGATATTTCAACAATTTCAATAGTTTTTGGTGCGTTCCAATTTGATGGATAAATATTGACGATGTTGCTAGAGGTGTGACCAAAAATTCAACAACATTCAGAAGCTAGCAAGTAGAGAACATCAACCTTAACTAATGTGGACTTTCGAAGACTTTGAAACAGGATTTTCGATGGTGATGGATAAAACAAATTGATAACAAGGTGAAGAATTTTGGTGTTGAATTTTTGAAGGTTAACAAGAATAGATTATCGAGATGGAGAGTATTGAGAATCGATAATATCAAAACAATGGAATATGTGAGCAATTTTTTTTCCTCTTCACACACACTCAACAAACGAATTTCCGTTCATGATACCGAGTAAATGCCTTTCTTCCCTCTCTTTTCTCCTTAAACTCAATACTAATATTGAGAGTTAAACGAAAAAATAATCATCATCTTCTTCTTCATCTTTTTCATCCTCTTCATCTTCTCGCTCTCTCTCTCTCTCTATAATGTTAAATCTCAGACTTCTTGGGGAGCTGATGATGGAGTTGAAGTTGAGAATATAATCGGACATTCATGTGTAAGGACACTCAAAATTGGAAAGGTCAATCACCACAGGTCAGAAGGCTTGAAACAAAAACTATTAAATTCAGGTAAGAAGAGAGAGAGAGAGAGAGAGAAAATAATCTTCTCATGATGAAGAAAATAAAATCAATAAGCGGATGAAAACAATCGGACATGTTTTGTAGGTCTTATCATCTGTTGGCTCAGCTTCTCCACATGTTAGATGATGCTGACCGGAAATAAAATCTTTTTTTTTCTATGGTTCTGATATAAGGCGAAGTGGGTAACATGAAATTCGACTGGTTTTGGGCATCGATGGAAAGGTGTTCCTTAAGGTACCAAATATACTTACAACTACGGTGATCATGCCATGGTTTCGCTACTACTCTCAATACTCTGATCCACGTCTCTATGTCACATCGTGATCAGTTTCGATGAGTTTGAATACTTGAACAAATTTGATCGACGTTCAAGCTCTATTAGATAACCAACGGAAAAATTTTCATCTGATTTTTAGAAATAAAAAACTCAAATCGAAGAGTCAATCAAAGTTTTCCATAAAAATCTGCTGAATCCTCTTATCAACATCAAATCATTTGACATCATTATTTGAAGCAACCGAATACAGACAGATGCAAAATTTGGGATTCAATTGATTGAACGTTCAGAGGCCTCTCAAAACTAACTAATCACTTCTATAAACGATTTTTATCAATACACTTATTCATGAACTCTTTTGATTGGAAAATGAAGAGGAACCAAGTGACTTCTGTTCATCATTTTCTGGCCACTACTGAGCCATTAGTGATGAGGCCAAGCTCATGTTCAGCAATATATTCTAAGTGAAACAATCGATGCGACTTTTCATGCTCAATTTCAGGGAAGATCAAGCCACGATGATAAGGTTGAAGAGAGAGTAAAATAAAGTTTCAAAGCAGATGTTCTGAGGGAAAGAGAATAAAGAATTCAAATTCATCATGCATGCTTCTTGATGAACACAAATAGAATTAACACCGCTTATCTGTTTTGCGTGTATTATACTGGTTTCCAGATTGACTGTTTGAGGGATAAACAGAAAAAAAGAGAAAGCTCGATCCTTCTCTATCTGATTAGCTGATTAATTATGCAATCATGTTCATTTTTGCACATATATATACACACACATACAGACTTGAAACTCACAGTAAGACAGTACGATTGATCTATCAGCTTGAAAAGAAAATTATTTCCAGGGAAAAGAAAGTGAGAAATTCGTTTTCTATCATCTGATCAATGATAAATGAACCTCATTTCCAGTGTGTAAGCTGGGACTATCTATCACTCAAAGTCCTCAGTAACTTGCCTCTTCTTCCGAAAACTTTTCCAAAATAAATGGTAACACAGATATTCCCTTCTCTCTTTCTTCCTCTCTTCTCTATGGCAAAATTTTGGCGCTATTCCCTGACCTCCACCGAGAAGCAATTTCAAGATCGTTTACTGACTTCAGGTCAATTAGGTTGTGTGGAGAGAAAAAAAATGTAACTCTAGTAGTGATGACCATGAAGATAGTTAGTGAAAGTGGAATGATGCTAACGAAAATGGATTCTCTTCAAATGATCATCTAAATTAGATTTTAACCATAAACTTGTGGCCACAAAGTAATTGAACATAAAATGTCTCTCTACTGTTGCCAGATTGTTTTGTGAGTTTTTCTGTTCGTCATTTTACTTGAACCAATTTTTGGCAATCTCACTGTTGAGTTTGAATAATATTTTTTCACACCAAAAAGTTGGAGATAAAAAGGGAAAAGAGAAACTAATTTCCTCCTGATTAGGCGGTAAAATTGGTCTGTGTGTAAAGTGTTGATGAGTTTTGGTATCACATCAGATATGAGTCTCTGTCAAAACTTGTAAGGCTCATATATGATGCCAGGAGAAGATCTATCATCTTTTATCATTCCAAATTTTGCTTCACCCTTCCTATCATGAAGCTGGAGAATTGATGCAATGTAATATTTTCATGAAATTTATACCCCAAAAATTTCGTCAACAGAGAGAGAGAGAGAGAGAGAGAGAGAGAGAGAGAGAAAATACTTCAACTTATGAGTGTAAATATTCAAATGAAATATGAATGATGAAAGTAAGCATGATGGTGATATACTAGTCCCAGAATTTTTAGACATCTACTCTCTTCGTTGGAACGTCTCATGACTATCATGCCTCATGCAACTTGGCTCAAGTTTGAGAAGAATGACTAGGTTTTGGGGAAATGCTTTGCATGATGTCAGATGTTGCGAAGAGATGAGAAAAGAATTCACATCATGTAGCAACATGATCCTAGGCGCAGATAGTTAGACTATGAAATTTGAAATCTCTATCAGTAGAGTGAAGGGGGTTTCTGCACATGAAATAGGCAATGCATGATAATTTTTCAACGCAATTTGAAATGCGGCTAAATCTATGGAACTTATTTCTGATATTATCGAAAATAGAAGATGTTTGTGGATGAATTTTCACAGCTTGTGATGGCTTTCAAATTGTCAGATTTTCCAGAAAAAGATAGATATTGGATGCTATTTAATTCCAATCATAGATCATAAAGATTGGGAGAAGAAAATTCCAAAGAATAGAGTAGAGATAATAACAAGCTAATTCTTGATTTAAAATTCACAAGCTGAGTAGAAATATTGAAGAAAGCTTACCAATTGATGATTCAATTCTGTATCCAAATTAAAAGCTGACATATTGGAATTGACGCAATCGAATAGGAACGCAAGAAACTGTATTCAAGTAGCTTATAACCATGTTGGCAGTATGAAAATTTAAACAAAAAACTCAAAAGTAAATTCACAACAGTTATACTTGTTTCAACTGACTAGAAAGTAAGTATTGACAGGACTCTTTTTCTCTCTTTCCTCTTTTCCCGCTCCAATCCACGGTATAGCCTCAGGTCAAAGGTCAAAGGAAAGAGGAACCAGTAAAGCGCGCTTCGGAAATATTTTCGATTGCCCGTTGAAGCGGGAAACTTGTGCCCTCTCTCTCATCCACTTTTAAACATCCCAATCGATGGTCTAATCCCAGAGTAAGTATATTATGTGGATCTCATAGGAACAGATTTCAACCGCTAGTGATCACTACAGATGTACCATCTCGATGATGTATTGAAATCGTATCAGAAAAGTACACCCAAATATGAATCTCAGTCCTTAACGTAGTTGACGATTCCCTCATAAGTGTATTATTTGTACAATTAGAGGCGTTATTTTGTGAAATCTTGGATTTCTTCAACTTTCCCATCAAAAAGCCACGCTTATCGTAAATTTCATGATGTTTTGATGTCCATTTCTTGAGATATAATACAAGTTATTCAATCAAAAATTCATGGAGCTATATTTTTTCATATCACTCATATCATGAAGAAACAGCATTCATTGTGGGAGCATTTCTGGAGGTCCATATGAACTCGGATCATCCCCAGGAGCCACGAACGCTATGATATTTTTGTCTTCCTGGACTATATCTTGTCGAAGTTCGAGTTCATTAACAAAATCCATTTCTATTTCCAACTCCTGATCTTGAGGCAGGTTTGCATTTGTTTTGCCAACAATAATGACGTTTATCACAAGTGACACTTCTTGGCTATTTCTGTTATGGTTGTATTTTTGAATAAAATCATCGAGGTTGAGGGGCATCATTGGACAACCTCTTCTAACCATGGTGATGAGACATGGGCTAGCCATCCTCTCCATTGGTTGATTTTTCGCAACAGCCACCACCGACTGACGATTGACCTCGAGTATAACATCTCGTGAGTACTTGTCATAGAGAAATTGATTCAATTCGATTCCTCCATCCACCTCATCAGGTGGAAAAACGTGTGGGCGCAGATAATACAAATTTTCCCACCAGGGCTTTAATATATTTAGTCTTTGCATGATCTGAAATTGAATATTAGTCATCTTTCTAGTTTCATTATGGTAAATGGAGTGACTCTGGTGTCCACAAGCCTGTACATAATAACAACGAAATTAACATGTCAACTTTCTCCATTCACTTGGAGACACTAAACTAGTGTTTTGAGGGCACATACTCTCGTCACTCTATAAGTATCTTGAGTATTCTACTCCAAAGATGCGGGTGACAAGAGAAGATCCCCATCAGAACTATTGCTGTTACAATTCGAAACACATCCACCCGGTTACAAGTCAATTCATGGTAATGAGACCATCTCAAAACATCAAGAAATAAACATTTTTCCCTTCTCTTTGCAATTGGATTCAGCTCTACAACTCTGCGGTTGCTCATCCTACGGACCAGGTTCATCATACCAATCGGTGAGTCATCATTGCTAACACTTATAATCTCTGAAGTTTCCAAAATTCCATCAGCAGAAAACTGATCGTTTTCCGAGTGTTTCACTATATTTACCATTTTTAACGGGATTCCAATAGGCGACTCACCAGGTTCACAGGTCTCATCAAGTATCTCACCGTAATTCTCCGTATTTTTGCCCATCACTGGCAGCTTCTCTCGATGAGCGAACTTTGGACATGAAAGGACGATGCCCATTCTCTATGGGAAAAGTGCCCATGCTCAGATTTTCATCAAACTTCCCCACCTTATCTAATCAATTGTGATAACACCAAAAAACGAAACGAGAAGTCTCTATGACTCATATTTCCTGAGATAAAGCCATTTTGTCCATTTTGACTATCTCGAAAACCAGCAGTCGCATCGAGATAAAAATTGTATCATCTAAATTCTTATCAAGAATGCATCAACATGAAGAGTTTTTCATCGTATTCAAAGGTAGATAAGATGATGAAAAATCGGTTTTTTACTTCCTGGAAAAACGAGATTTGAAGCCAATACGATAATAACATTATCATATCTCTCGCAGCTGATAAGATAAGATTGCATGCTTATCATGTTGGAGACCCGTGCGCGATTGGGTCAGAAATCGATATTTTCCTTTTACGAAAAAAATAGGCGGGAGTCCAAAATACTGATAAGATTGTTTTATCTTTCATGATTGATAAGATAAGATAAGGTATATTTCATGCTCATAGCATTGGTAAAAATGGTCAAAAATCAATATTTTCTCGTATAAATAAAACTAGACTTGAAGATAAAATTCTGATAACATTATCATATCTCAAACAACCGATAAGATAAGATTGCACATTTGTCATGTGTCGAACCCGTGCACAAGTTGGTCAAAAATCGATATATTCTCTCCACAAAAACTAGGTGTTAATCTAAAATACTAATAAGATTATTTTATCTTTCATGATCGATAAGATAAAACTGCACATCCGTCATGTGTCGAACCCATGCACGAGTTTGTCAAAGAACAATATCTTCCTCCCACGAAAAAACTAGACATGAAATCGAAATACTGATAGGGTTATTTATTTTCATGATTGAGTAGATAAGATCAGACATTTTCATGCTCACAATATTTGTACAGGTGGATGGATCCTGTCCAATTGAGGGGTGAATCTACATATTCATATCATCACCTCAGTGTACTAGCCAGTAGAATCATCACCAGATTCGTCACCACTAGCTAGCAAGTCACCTAATCTTTTATTTGGAGTATGACCCCTGAACCCTGTGCTCAGCATCATCACTGCTACAAAAGCGTGTGAACAAGGATTAACTGTTCGGAGTCCACTCTTGCACTTGCAATACCATCCAACAAATAGATCAAATGGTTAATCGATATGGTTATGCTTGTGTAGAGCTATATATTCTCACTCTCTTCCTCCTCTCTAAAATGATACAATGTACCTTATAATAAAAAAGACATTGGAGTTCTCGCTCTCGAGGTGAACAATTCAGTTTTTCCTATTAAATAATACTATTCGCGTGGCAATAGCTTTGCTCAGAGTAACCCTCTTTCTAGCTGAAATTTTCTCAGTAGCAGAGAGAGAAGGTTTCAATAACTTTAGAGAATGAACCAGGACCTGTTTATTAGATCCACGGATTGGTTGGAGTGTTTCTGGATCACTCAATCGAAATAATGCAAGGCTGATAAAATCTTGAATTTCTATATATCGCTTGAACATGATATACATCCAGACTGTCTGGACACGCATGATGCAGTCCCATGACAGTTTGATGTTTTCGAGAGTTCGAAATGTTTGGGGTAAAGGGAGAATTCACTCGCCTATCTGGGTCATTTCTCTCCATTCAGACGCATTCGACTTCTTATCCTCTTGAAAATGAGGAATCAAATGATCAACTTGCCTCACTTTTGGTTAGAAGAAGACAAAATTCTATTGGTTGTAGTTCTGATTTTTGTAAATACAGAGCAGCAGCGAACGTCGCAAAAGTTGCTCCAGGAATATTTTCTTTGCGAATCGATTTTTGCTCTAGGTATCTCTTTCGATGATATTTGTACATGTGCCATGAATGAGTTAGTTCGTCAGGGAAGTATGTTTTTCAGATAGTACATTCGGTGGTGAAGCTCCTGCGTGCCGCTCGAATATGCTGATAAAGCTTGTGCACTCTGCCACATTTTATCCCGCAAATTGTGCAGTGGGACGTTTTCTCGCTAGTATTTGGAAACTTGCTGAAGATTCTACTCGCTGCATGGAGGCTGAGTTTTGGTTCAAAACTTTGTTCGAGAAGATGAATAGGTTTGAACCTTGACTTTCCATTCATGAAGCTCTCATCAATGCGATCAATCCCATCATAATCTAGCCTAAGCCCCAAGCATATAATCCAAGAAGAGGTAGGATTCATGTTATCCGGGGTTCCAGGAATCGATCCAATTCCAGATGAACCTTTCAAGATGCAACCCCAATAGGAACTGCAATTTTCATGCTTTATCCTAGTGTTTCTATTGTCCACTTCTATTTTCTTGAGATGTATTTGGAACCTGAAAATGAGGTCACTATATAGGTTGGGAGAGAAGAAGAACTTGGAACAACAGCCGAAAATCATCGCCATGTTGGTACTTACAAATTTCCCTCTCTCCCCGATGGTTGTGTTGTTTGCAAACATCAATCTATTGAACAACTGAAAAACCTGAAATTCTGTGAAATGAAATTTTATAGTATTAATGCTCATGGCTTGAAGTTTTCTACCAACCAATGTAAAACTGTGTGATTTATATCTATGTCGTGTCACACTGAGAAAAGTCAGAGCTTTCCTCCTAGGAGGGGAGATAGTGCAAGCCAGTATCTGGCCAATGATAGAATAGGAGCACTCTATTCCTCTCTTTCCTTCTCATTCTTTGTCTTTTTCCGTTGATTTTTTTGATTCAGACAGACCCATTACTGTGTAGTGTCCGCAATCTTGAGGAAAAGCATATAGTTTGCACTCGATAGCCGTGGTACTTAAGAGATGATCAATATTGGTCAGCTCGTGTGGGGACTCTGTACAATATCCTAGTCTCTCTTGGCAGTGGATAGCAAAAATGATACAATGTGATGGAAACTTTCAGAACTCTCGTTCTTGGAATAGAAACGTCAAGATAATGTGAAATTGTGTCTTCTATACTTAATGCTACGAATTCTGTTGCCCCGGAGATCATTTTATCCATAGCACTCCATATCATTACTCTGATAAGACTGTTCCCATCACAACCATGCTTTCACTTTTTCTTAGTTGAGTTTTCTCATCATACCTGTTTTTGAGGTTTCATCTGTCCATCTCTAGTTGAAAAGGTCTTTTTTCTCCATTTTCCTTCTTTTTTATTACCGTCAATCGAAAATATTCAAACCTACAAATCTTCTGCCTGGAGGCTCATTTATGTATCATGCATTTTTTATTTAACTCCTCTAATCAATGTATGCTGTTTGCTTGTCTGATTCGAGAGATTCATTTCGCGACACCCAAAAAAATGTTCAAGCTCATAATTCAAAAGATCATATAGATTTAGAAAAATGGTAGAGCATCCAACGAGAGAATGATCATGGAATCATACTTGACATTAATAGTCAGAAGTGATTATGAAGAAATTTCTTAGCGTCACTTCACTCTATGCTAAAAGCGTTCTAATTGTTCATTCATGAGTTTAAGCGAGGAATCAGTCCGGGATGCACCAGGCAAATGATTCTTTATTTGTTTATCGTTTTTGTTGTTCGAATATGTAGGAATCGTGGATTAACATTCACGACAAGATATTGTGTGGTGATACGTCTGAAGATGCACAATTCTTAGTCTGAATCTACTGATAATCGAAAACATCGGAGCAAGATCAAATGAGTGATGAAACAATATTCGACTGACATTATTACTTGATATCCCAGTATTCTTGATTCGAGTTGTTGAATATTTAGAATGACATATTGCAATCACAATCACAATAATGATGAACAATAATTTTTTAGTATTACATCATCCATTCTAGATGATTCTTTCTTTATCTCTCTCTTCCCTGAGCTTCAACAGAGTTCACTTCGTTATTTTACTTTTCTTCTCATCTTCCACGAGATGATTTTCATCAACACGAAATTCATGGTTTTGGATGGAGATCAATTAAACAAATGAGTAACAGGCAAAAGAAGTCTCAAAAGAAGCAAGATAGAGATAGAAAGAGAGGAGAGATAGAAACAACTCATCTTTCGAAAGAACAAGAAAATTCGACCAACCAAAGGACCAGAGTCTATCAATTTATCATAATGATTCAATGATTAAACTGCCACATAGACAGTCACTATCACGTTTGGGTCCCAAAATTGAAGCAACAATTTTTCAATGATTAATAGTTTTTAGTCTTGACTGAACTGAACTGTTCAAGAGATTGACTTTGACTATATTCATCACAATTGTGTATTTAACTTTTCTGGGTTGAGTTTCCTCATCATACCTGTTTTTCAGGTTTCTATCTAGAAAAGAGGAGAAATGAAGAGATCATTCTCCCCATGAGCTTTCCTAGTGATCATAGTCTCGAGAAACACTTGTGGAATGAAGATATGTATCAATGAACCCCCTCTGAACTCTATCAGCAAGCAAGATAATTGAATATTTAGAATGAATAAATACTGTTCTTGATTCATTGAGAAGACCTGGATACCTCACAACAATCAACTTATGATGTTTTCATCAAGTTGAGATCAACTTCTTTAGTGAGAAGACGGCATCCATCACACGAGATGGTTTATTCCTTCTCAATTGGATGCCATTCGGCCTGGGTGACTCCCCCTCGCAGTTTCAAAGACTCATGGATCATTTTGTGGCTCCACTAGAATGTAACAGTTCCCTAGTTCATTTGGATGGTATAGCTGTATATCCCCGTACATTTGATCGGCATTTGAGCGAAAAAGAGAAGGTATTTGATTGTTAGCCACGAGCCAATCTTAAAATCAAACCAGGGAAATGTTCCTCCCTGCTAGGAGAAATTCTATACCTTGAATATGTAATCAGATCAAAGAAGGCCAGAAACCTGACAAGCAAAAAAAGATTGCTTTCGAGAAGTCCCCGCGAACCAATTCACTAAAGATGTAGGATCTTCCAAGCACTCTGTTTTCACTATCGTAAATCCCTCAAAAACTTCGTATTGACAGCTAGACCATCAACAAATCTGATCAGAAAGCCTCTTTTGACGAACTAAGAAACGCTCCTATCAATGAGCGAATTTTGAATTATTATAATCTATGTGTTACTTGAGCCAATTTTTGAATGGAGCACAATTGGATCAGCAGCACAAAATTATCTCATCGAAGATGAAGAGTTCCTGGCAATTGTGTACAGCATACAAATTTGCCTTGGAACAGGGTGTTATTTAATTATGTGAGCACTCTTTAAAGGATTATAAAAAGCGAAATAATGAAGCCAGAGAGCTGGAATTCTCCACAAACAAGCATCATAATGAGAAAATCAATCGATGATATGTTTGAAGTGTTCACCATCAACTATAGGGATCATCTCGACACGTTTCCAAAAATTGTTCATTATCCGCTCAAGTAGGGGCTGATCCAGGAAAATTTGGCAGCTTTTGATGGCATTTTCGAGTTTATAGAGGCTCTTAGGCTGAGCTCGATAGACATGATCTTTCATTATGCCCCATAGAACAAAGTGGCATTGATTCAGATCAGGACCGTGGGGGCCACTCGATCCCCCCCTCATTGGTGACAAAGCCAAGTCTGATAACTCGATCACGGAACCTCTAACGAATAGAAAATTTGACCTTAGCAGTGCGATGGGATGTTTCTCCATCTTGTTTGAACCAGAAACCATCGATAAGCCCCCGTTGATGAGCTTTGGGGAAGAAGAAGTCTTCAAGAATTGTGAGATAGCGCTGGCCATTCACCATGTCATAGAAAAAGTAAGGGCCAATGACATCGTATCCGCTTATTGCCATCCAAAAAGTGAGATATTGAGGATGAAAAGGTCTCTCCATGAGATACCATGAAAACCCCTCAGAGAATTTTGGAAATTCTTTCGATACTGTACAGTGGGAATGATTAAGTTTTGTTTGCCATGAGTCTCAAAGGAGTCCAGGAGTTCAGCGTGACTTTCAAAGTGGATGGATCTTTTGTTGTGTATCACAATTCCGAAGCGAATAATTTCATCAGTTTATCCTGCATTGCAGTACTAATTTGAAGATGAAAATGAATCATCGATTTGCTGGCATGTTGACAATCCAGTTGATCCAAAAGAATACCGTTATCGGTGGACTCTCTCAAATCCCAGGATGTGCGTAAAAGCAGCTGCTGGTGCAAAGCTATCCAAGTTCAACGATTAGCACAGCCATGCCCGCACTACCTATTCGTTCAGATTCTGGTCATTCTTACTTGGAGACGAAGCACAACATGCTATCCCAACATGGGACATGAGCCGTGTGCCAGAGATAGGCTTGGGAAATGCTACGACACTTTGAAAGGTGCCAACGATGAACTCCCCATTGACGTGATTTCTACTCAAACAAAGTGTGCAGGCTTCTCATCCATGAGCCCACAGTGTGTCCTGATTGTGTCTCTTTTCTTGACATTCAGTGTATTCTTGAGCAATTATTTCTCTGTTCTGTAGACATTGCTTATTGACATCAGTTTTATTTGCTTGACAATCTTTTTCATTCAATTTCCAGGATAGATAACAGGGTCCAGAGTGGAAATTTAGGATATCTCGGCTGGTTGGTGGAATTTTGACAGAGTGATGATATTTTTGTAATCATCAGAAAGGACAATGGTC
>QZCP01000583.1:0-18257 GCA_003956705.1 Brevipalpus yothersi | reverse complement strand
AGAGAGAGAGAGAGAGAGAGAGAGAGAGAGAGAGAGAGAGAGAGAGAGAGAGAGAGAGAGAGAGAGAGAGAGGAAAAGAGAGGAAAAGAGAGGAAGAAGAGGGAAAGCAGAAAAAGGCTCTATTGATTAATCACACACTCATCCACAGAATGAACTTTTGATCCTAATCAAGTTTAACGGGTAGACCCGCCAAAAGCTTGGAAGTCACTTTGCTAGGGGCCATGGATCATCTCTTTCCCTTTCCTGCCCAATATACAACACCGAATATACATGAGGATTTCTTGATCTGCTTTCATCCGGAGATACTTGTACCGCATCTTTTTCTCTCCTCTTTCTTTTATCAAGGATGAGAATAACGTAGAGAGCCTCCAGCATGGGCTCGAGGAGCTAGTCAAGCAGCGTATACTGAAAAGCGATGTCAAGGGAAAGGAAGAGAAAAAAATTTGCAGTGAAAAATTCTACTTTCTCGACCGATTCTCAGGTCATTTTCCATTTCTGATAAACACTAATTGATGTTAATCATGATCAGCCTCCAGTGCAGTAATCACAGGAATGATTCAGCCTGTAAGCAAGTGTATTGAAGGTCAAAGAGTTGGGAAAAAAGATGTATGACAAGAGAAGATCAGAGAAGGGAAATGATGATCAGGCAATACAGGCAAGAAAATATATTTATGATGTGTAAGCAAGATGTGAACATTGCAGGATAGAAGAACAGGTGGAAAGATTATTCGAAAAGAGAGAAAAAATGTTCATCCAAGCAAGTTATCCTTACGATAAATTAGAAACTTACTGATGCCATTATCAAGAAAAGCTCAGCAGTAGATGCAACAATAATAAGATGTTGAAGGAACATGATTGACCTTCACCAATCAGTGGATTTAGAAGAATTAAGAAGAGTTTAGGAAAAGAGCGCCAACACATTTTTATCTCTCTCTCTCTCTCTCTCTCTCTCTCTCTCTCTCTCTCTCTCTCTCTCTCTCTCCAGAAAAGTGATTTATTGTTCAAACTTGAATCATAGTTATGGTTACTCAATGATTTAGATCATTACACACACACACACATACGCACACTGTTGAATGTTCTAAAAAAGTTTCTTTGGAACTTGTGTGTGAACAATTTTTCGCTGCTCGAAAAAATCGTTAAAAATTCTCACAAATTTTCATTCCTCCTCCGCGTGCGGCAAGACGTGTTTACGATGTACTGCTTGCTTCTACGTCAATCCATTATCGATCAATTTTTTTGGCGAAATATGAAACACTTGATTGCTCAATCGGTATCAAATATTTGATTATGAGTGAGTGTGTGTGTGTGTGTGTGGACCTTAGAATGTGTCCATCATTGAGGTAGAAAATATTGAGATGAGGTTAGATTATAGAGTCAGATTCATCTAATGCGAGTTATGTCAACTGGTCTCAGGGTTTAGGTCGGAAGAATTTTTTTTCGTGGTTCCTCTAGCTATCAGTGCAGTCTGACCAGCATTTTGTTCCAGTAAATAAGGAGCGCTAAGTGAATTGGGTATTGGTTGATAATCAGCTGGTCAGTGTCGCACAAGTGATAGTGGGATTAACTTCCCTATTTCCTCTTTCAGAGTGTATATATGCGTATTTATCAGATCAGCTGCTAATCGAGTTACTTGGTGTTCAAGTTTTGGGGAACATTTCCATCCCATTTCAGGATCAAGGAAGAATGTGTATGAGTATGTGTATGTGTTTATATACTTTCGGACACCATAAGACTTTCACCAAACCTTCATCTCTCAATTGGCTAAAGAGATTAAATGGGCAAGAGAGTACGTTTACAATGACATAATTCGAGTACAACAATTAGAATATCCAGTTGAAATTTTGAACTGGATTCCCTACCATCAAGGACATCACGAATTGCGTCAGCTATACATGAGAAGAAGCACAAAGTATATTTATAGTGTTATACAAGATGGAAAGTCCACTCATCATGTTCATTGATAAGAATGTATTTCACATCAATTAAGATGTTGCTTGATTATTTTAACGCGACTAACTACCTCATACCATTCACATATACAAGTGGTAGGTCAAGCTTTCTCTCGATGGCTTGATTTAGAGTGTGTGTGTAATGGTCAGTGTCAGATTGTCTGTTTGTAGTAGCCAAACGGAACATTATTGAAGAGCCCAAACAGACCGGTTCGCTAACCATTTGACTAGCTATGAGGAGAATGAAATCAGGTTGTAAGGTGCCAAAAAGTATACTTTTTGCAAATGTGAACTTAGTATTTGCGAGAGAGAGAGAGAGAGAGAGAGAGAGAGAGAGAGAGAGAGAGAGAGAGAGAGAGAGAGAGAGAGAGACAATCTAGCTAGCTACGATCATGGTATTCCCTATCCAAAACTAGACCCTCAACCGAAATTATTCTGTCCTCATAATGATAATCATAATAATGTATTAATTGGATCTTCACTTCGATCTTGATTCAGTTCGCACGCCACTTGAGACACACTGGTTGAGGTCAACCCCTTTTGATTTCTTATTCTTTTTCATCTTCCTTTTTTTCAATTTTCATCATTATCATGTGAACCCGATTCACCAAGAGTGTACTTGCTCACTTATTGTGCTTGTTTATTTCATCTATTTACTTGCCCCTTTTATTCGGTATAATTTGGGTTCCCAATTTTGGTCAATGATTCGCCCGATGGGCTCTCTCACCGCACTAACTGAGCATTGCATTGCATTGCATCACAGTGTATTGCTATCGGGGTGCTGTTATATTGTATTGGCAAAGTAATAATAATTGAAAATGGCCTTTCAAATACTTCATCACTAGCTTTAGATCACTTTTGTTGGCCACCAATTGGTCCTATTTCAAACTGGAACAGGGCTAGTAGAAGAGATGAATTCCTGCAGCCTCCTCACTTTGACCATCTTTTTTCATCACTCCTATCATCAGCTCCATTATCTTCTCGATCATTTTGTTGCAATTCTCGATAGTTGGATGCTCTTCTTTCAATTGCTCCATCTTAGCTTATCCAACATACATTTTACTGCCCATTTGTATCTTGACCAAAAGATTGAATACTGAATTGGATGAGAAATAGAAAGAGGAGAGAGAGGAGGAAATCTCACTTTCTAATGTTAAAAGATTATCTCTCTTTCTCCTCTCAACATGCCTTTCCTCCTCTTCTACCTATCAGATGAGCCTGATATTGGCGATAATGACATGAGTGAAATAAAAGAGAGATTCAGTTGAGGTCTTGATTCAAATTGATGATAGCTTATCCTTTTCTATTCGCTTTCTCTCTCTCTCTCTCTCTCTCTCTCTCTTCAGAATCGATTAAACAGCCAATAGATCAGATAGGTGAGAGTAAAAAGAGATTAGTAGCCAAGTTTTTCTGGCAACAAGAGCTTATTGAAAACTTTGGTCCTTTGAATTGTATACCTGCTTCAAGATTCATCAACACTTCATCCCCATTTTCCTTCTCTCTCTCTTCCTCTCTTTTTCTCTCATTTCATCTCATCTCATTCCAACATGTTCAATTTATTCCCCATCAATCGTCCCTTGCACAATCTTCAATCTATTTCACTTTGACCGCACTTTGCATTGACCGTGATCATGATTCATAATCAAAAAAGCATTCGTTCAGTTTCCGCTTTTTCGTACCCTTCATGACTCTCTTCTCTAACTGTCATTTGCATGGGCAACATTAGAGTGAAAAACGATTGCACGTGAATATCTGAGGAACACAGCATCTTTAAATGGCGTGCCATGTTCAGATAGATGTATGTTCTCTCGCTCACATGATGGACGAGGTGAATCATTCGATGATGATCATGGAACGGATGAAATTCTTATTCTTTCCCATTGAATCTATTCTAGAACTCTTTTGATAATTTTTTTCTTCTTTTCTTTCTTTCCCTCTCTTTTCATAGAAACTTTGCTCAAATCGTCTGGAAGCAATTCGAGAAAGTCCCTATTCCGGCTGGAGCAAGACTTTCAGGTGAGTTTTGAATACTGAGTGATCAATTTGATCGACCTCAACAAATCTTGTATTGATACTTTTGATACACTTTAACAATCATCAAAAATGCTTGCGTGTACTTTTTTTGCTACCTGAATTGGAATGCATATTCAAATTTATTCAAAAACTCTCTCATAATCGAGCCTCTGAATAAAAGTCACGGGCCATACCAACATGCACATACACACACAAATCGGACAGTTAAGAATGAAGATTTTTTTAGCATTTTAAAGGCTACAAAATGGAACGAACGATGGCCACCATTATCATCACGATTGCAAAAAATAAGCATTGGCTAGTTTGTTACGTATGATAATGAAAAATGATTGACTATCCCAGTTGCCCATTCTCATTGAGGCTTGATTTTCTTTCTATTTCCAAATATTTGCATCCTCACTTCATCGATTTCATCCTTCTCTCCTTCTTTCTATCATTATTATTCCCAATATTCAATCACTTGGCCAGCATTCCAATAGCTCAATGCTTGATCGTGTGCAAATTCTATGCGTTCGATTGTGTCCAATTGGAGCCTCCAGATGCGCGCCTTTTTCTCCCTTTTCACCACTTTTGATGCTATTAGCGTCATGAAAACATCATCATCTCCATCTCCATCCTCATCCGTTTTCTTATATCATCTACTCTCTCTCTCTCTACCTCTCTCTCTCTCATCATCTTTTTCTCCCTCGCGTACATCAGCCCCCATGTATTCGCAGCTTTTCAATCATCAAATGTTTTGATGCAAACAGCTCACCGTGCAAGATGAATATTTTACTCTCTAAATATTCACATTTAAGGTCATCCTGTACGATGAGTGAATGGCATCCTACCTCCTAATGCTTGATTTTCTCCCCAATTTTTCGCCAAATATTAGCACCTTTCTCCACCTTTTTCCTCTCTCTCTCTCCTCTCTCTCCTCTCTCTCCTCTCTCTCCTCTCTCTCCTCTCTCTCCTCTCTCTCCTCTCTCTCCTCTCTCTCCTCTCTCTTCTCTCTCATCTCCTCTTATAAGCCTTTTTAACCTCTCACCTTGCCCAGTGGCCTCCTCCTCCTTTTTCTCAATCCTCTTCTTCTCTCTTCCTCCCCATCGCCCAGATCTTTCAATCATACATCTTCTGACAATCTTCGAAGTCTTCAGCATCACTCTTACCAGCTGATGATGATGATGGCCAAGAGCATGCTTGAAAGATCAGGCACAAAAGAAAGTTATAGACGTGATGATGCAAGAGCGAGAGTGCAAAGTGAAGCGGAATAGGAAGCTGAAAAAAGAAACATTTCCATTTTGAGAGCAAAATGTGACACCATGTTGACGGATAATCATTACCGTCAATTTGGAGGAGAGGAGAAGAGAGGAGAAGAGAGAAGAAGAAAAAAATCAATGTCGGCAATTTTGGCGAATAAGAAAGTGTATTTGTGTGTTAACCGTTACTTGTAGCTTTAGCGAGCGAGAAATAGTTTCAACTCTTTGATGCACTCAATTGCAAGTGCGAAAAAGAGAGAAAGAGAAAGATATCGTTCTGCTCATGGTAATACCAAACTTCAACCACTTGTTGCTTCCGTTGTTTGATAAAACTTTTTTTCACCCAAAAAATTAAGCCAATGAACTGGCCTCGATTGAATTGCACGCTTTTTGATAAATGCAAACTTGACCAATTGGATTTGGATCTAGCCATTCCACCTGGAAGGATGAAATGTTTCCATCTCTCTCTCTCTCTCTCTCTTTGCTGCATGTGGAAAGAGAGAGAGAGAGAGAGAGAGAGAGAGAGAGAGAGCGGAGGCTGTCGATGGTGCTAATGTTGTAGGTATGAGAGTCTGAGGAGTGTTGCACCAGTATTACTGATACTCCAGTTTCCGGAACTGATAGAGAACAAGATTGTCTGCTCCAGTGTATCATGTTTTGTAGAGCCCGGTGATGAGGAGGCGAGATGAAAATGCGAGATTTCAAGCGCATTTCGTAATTGGCCAGTTTTGTGTTAGTGTGTATACAGGCTGATGATGAGAGGCATACCTTGCAGGCACTTTACATCTTGTTGAATTCATGAACTCATCGCCATTTCTAACTTTTCTCTCTCTCTCTCTCGCTTTTTTCTCCCTCTTCTTTCAACCACAGGATGACAAAGATCTAGTTCATGCATTCGTCCAAAATGATGGTTTGGCCTGCCTTATTAAAGTGGCCTCAGAAAACGATCAAAATTTTCTGTATTGTATGCTCAGAGGTAAGCAAATACCCTGTACTTAGCTGGGCCATCGTTTATATACTCGCCCATCTCTGCTCTTCTTGTTCTCTCTATCTCTCTCTCTCTCTTAATGAATTTTTGGGTGCTCATTCGATCTTCTCTCCATGCCAGAAAGAAGAACCTTCCATTCTCCTCTGATTTACCTGCACCATTCTCATTCTTTATCGCTATCTTCCACCTTCGCCTTCGCCTTCTCCTTATTTTTCTTCATCATCATACTTATACACTTCTTCATCTTCTTCTTCTTCTTTTTCTTTTTCTTCTTCCTTTTCTTGTATCGCATTACCTGAGCTCTTCATCTCGTGCTTTCTCTTCTTATTATTTTTCTATCCTTTTCTTCCTTCTCCCATACTTTTATTCACATTTTTGATCACGAAACTATTTCTCAAATCTTCTTGAGCAAATATTTTGGCTCACTTTTGTCTGAAATATTGACTTATTTATAGAAGCTTTATGCAACTACTCCTTCTCTCTCTCTCTCTCTCTCTCTCTCTCTCTCTCTCTCTCTCTCTCTTATTACACACTCCTCCTCTCATTTGCATCCTGTATGCTGATTAATCGAAGGAGTTCTCCTTGTGCTCACTCTCACCTTCTTTCTTTCTCTCTTTCTCTCTTCTTTCCCTATCAAACACAACACTTGCTGCCGCTTTTTGGTGTTCCAACATCAAATATCATCATGATGAACATTATTCGTACCATCAACATCAACAACATCAACAACAACAATATTGCACACTTTACTCCACTTATCGAACTTGGCAATCGCGTTCACACACATTAATATTATCATGAACATTTTTTTGGGACCAAAATAGCCTTAGATCAAATCATGTCCAGCCCAGAGGGTATGAATGGAGTGATTGAACACAATGAAACCATTCAATGGCTATATTCATTGGTTTCTTCAGAGGTAAGAAATTTAAATTTTATTTATTACCCAATTTTTTTTCTCATACTTTCGCTTAAAGTATCTGGAACATTTGCTTTTTGAATGTTGTTGAGCGTCTTATATTATCATCAATTTTTTGAAGAAGAAAAAGAAGTGGAAATAAAATCCGCAACAACACTTGAACAAACAAGCAAACTTGACTAGAATTAGCTTAAAATCATATTGATAATGATACTTATTTGCTAGCTGCTCTTTAGTTGGACAAGTTGTTGTTACTTGTACGCCAGTTGATATACAATAACCGGCCATCTAAACAACTCAATATACACATACACTTATGAGTAGCTAGGATGCACTGATGATTACAGACCAACCGATTGATGCCTCTTTTACGAATCATTTCTCACTTGACTGTAAATCATCATGAATGTACCTGCATACTTTTATGCATAGAGACAGGCCTACAAGGTACACACACTTACAGAGAAAGATAGATTTTTAGCCCAAACTATTCATCTCAAGCTGCCATTCAGTTAATTACAATATATATTTACAATGGCTGTATTCAGCCTATGTCCGGTCGTTTCAGACCGTTTCCTTCCTTCGACCTCGGCCTTGCCACTTGGCCCCTCCAAAGGAAAGAGAGAGAGAGAGAGAGAGAGAGAGAGAGAGAGAGAGAGAGAGAGAGAGAGAGAGAGAGAAAGTGAAAGCGAGTAATCTCTTCATTTTTCAATTGATACCATGTAAGCGCTTTTCACGCGATTGTGTGAAGAGTTTTGTGTTTTCAAGTTCGTAGGAGGCAGCGAAAAAAGAGAGAGAGGTAGAGAGAAAGTCCATATTTCATATCTGTTGGATGCTGGGAGAGAGCGAAAAAGGAAAAGTGATAAACTACACCTCTCTCTCTATGTACATATATTCAGCATGAATCTGCTGAGGTCCGAGAGCAATGGACCTGAGAGATCTGAGAGAGGCCAGCGGAAAAAATGAATAGAGAGAAAGTTTGGAGAAGAAGAAGATGGGGTGAGTCGATAGGCAGGTAAAAGAGAGAGAGAGAAAGAAAGAAGACTTGGACGGGAGGAGGTAAGAATGTGGCCCTCGATCCACGAGGTAAACTATTGCGAGTGCCTAGCAAATTACACTTTTGGGCAAACGATGTTCGTTCACAGTCACTGAGATAGAAGATGGAGAGAGACTATTTAAACGCTTCATCTCACAGGGAGAATGTTTCTGCAGAGAGAGGAGAGAGGGAAAGAGAAAGTTTAGTCTTGAAGACATCGCTATTTCCGTGCCCGTCAGGCCATTGGTGAAGCAATTTTTTTTCCATCTCAGATAATATGCTCCATGTAACCAGTGTCCATTGGAAGTTTTTCCTCTAGCTGACTGCTACTGAGGTATATTTTTCACTGTAAAATTTCAAGTTCGTTGAGAAGGGCTTCCCTTTATGCTGACTCCCAATGTCACAAGTATACTCTGAATTATTTTCAGCTGTTCACTGGTCCATGAAAGCAAGTGGACGTTGCCGAAAAAATTGAGCTCTGTGTACAGTAATTTACCTAGTTTGAATTGAAGCTAAGATACAGAAAGAAGCGTAGTGAGAGCATTGGTATGCCCGGTGCCTGAAGGTATCTGGTGAACGAGCTGGAAAATGGTCACAAACGCGCGAGTTGCTTAGGAAAATTAAGTACGTTTATCGAGTGAAAGAGAAGAAGAAGATTGAGAGAAAAAAAGTGGAAGAAAAACACAGGGTTTTGCAGGGCAACCTATGGTGGCCCCTTGTAGTGGCCCAATAGGCATGCCTTTTTCACACAATAGCCGCAAGAAGGTGATCCGTTTTGCAAGTTGGTTTGAAGGTGCGAAAGAGGCGGAGAAAGAATTCAAGATTGAGAAAACTTTTTGCTCCAAGGTGGAGGAGAGAGAGGTAAAGAGAGAGAGAGAAGAGGTCAGAGAGAAGAATCCGGGGTCATTAGAGAAAGAGAAAGAGAAAGAGAGATAGAGAAAAGTGGCCTCCGCAAGGTGAGGAATAGAGGAATAGAGGAATAGAGATAGGTGAGGGCGAAAAAAGTAAAGGCCAGGTAACCGGTATTCATCCACTGCTGGCGGTCATAATGACGAGCGCGCGAGATCAGAGATGAAGAGAGAAGAGCTTTTCGTGAAAAAGTTTGTTAGATTCTATTCCCTCTCTCTTTCTCTCTTCCTCTTTCCCTAATCATATGAGAATGACGAGCTGTGTATGTATATTTTGTATTGGTAATTTTTGCCCCAAGTGTTCTGTCATATAAAAAGTGATCACCCTGCTGTGTGCATATCTTCCATCTTTTCTTGTTGTATATTCCAGCTTGGGGCCGAACGATTGACCATAAAGGCTCACAGCTCTCTATCTCTCTCTCTCTCTCTAAAACATTACTTTGATCATTGTAGTTGGAGAACACCCCAACTTTTACGATGCATGCTTACGAGATTGACCCTTTTCATTAGGATGCTGGATTCTGGCTGAGTTTGATTCTCTTCTGCCTCTGGTTTGTGTGGCGGGAGCAGCAAATTGCCCCTGTTTATAGCTTACAGATTGTATTCCTCGCCCAGCTTCCATGAAAAAGCTCTCTCTCTCTCTCTCTCTATGATGACGAACATAAGACCATTATATATTAGTCAACCGATTGCTAATCTCTTGCCTAATTTACAATTTGGCAAGAGCAACTAGATACATTAGAGTGCATCTCATTTTATTAAGATTCTTCTTATACTTTTTTTGAACAAGAAATCGGATCTCATTCTAACCTTGTAGTCCTGTTAACATCGTTATTCCTCATCATTCCTTCTTCTTCATCACTGGATTCCCGCATATAAAAATGGACCTAATTGTTTATGCTCGCCAGGATACAACGTTGATCAAGATTTACGCGAGTTTTTTTACTTCTTTACATCTTCTTCTTTTTCTCCTTCTTTCTCCTATCATTCTTGCTGATGATGGCAATAAGAACAGGCGGATCTGTGTTAGTGAAGCTGTGACGAACGATCGTTACAAGAGACTTTAGCTTATCGCTCTTCTCAGATGTGATCAAAGGAATTATTCAAAATTATTGCCAAAATTGGAGTAAACTCTCTTGGATTGTTGAAGTAGCAGGATGTGTGAGCGTGTGCTTCATGGTGTCAATATTCAACCAAGGCTATACTCATGACTAAGGAATGAGTATTTCTCATGCACTCATATATATATTTATATAGTTTATTCGGAGCACATTTAAGGGATAAACCACATTCCATCTTTTTATCCCTTTTCATATGCATTTCTTTCGCTCCATCTCCTTGAACTGATTTGCATCAGATGTAGAAGAAATGTCTGACACCGAAGACCTTTCTCTCTTTCTCTCTCCTATCCATAATATGTGGATATGTGTATGTGTTAGTTAGTCATTCACGGGTTATTCCGCTCGTCATAGCGATTTCAAGAAGGAATAATCTTCTTCACTCTCTCAATTCTTCTTGGGATGCTGGATTTGCTCCTGTGTGTGTGTGTGCGAGAGAAAGAAAGAGAAAGAGAAAGAGAGAAAAGCAAACCCATCTCGATAGCAAATCTGACCGCAATTACACTGAATGGCCTGCGTGTATACAAGAATCCGATTCCGTGCTGGCCTCAAATTATATCGCTTCTTGCTGAATATTACCTTTCATACCCAATGCAAGCAAGGAAAAGAATTGAACACGCCACTCTGAAAAGGAGCATCAAATCTTTGGAGCCAAGTTTTGCTTGCCACTAATTTTGGTCCCTCTCATTTGATTTCTCATCGCCCAAAAGAGAGAGAGAGAGAGAGAAGAATTGCTCGAGAAATTTGATTACTCTTTCCTCTTCTCGCTCGGAATATTTTTTGCTCCATTCCAGTGAAGAAGAAGCCACTTGTTGTTGCTTCTGGCTGTGGAGATGGTCGAAAGCCAGCTATTCCTCTTGCTTCATAGCATTTTGGCATCTTTCAAAGCGAGAGTTGATCCTTGAGAACGGCCCAAGTCCGCCTGGACTGATTCATTTGAATCATTTGAATATGCTGATGATGATGATCATCACCCATCGTGGGAGCTTTTCTGGCTATAGCCCAGCGAGAGGAGAAGAGAAGTGAGATGAGATGAGATGAAACCACTCTCTTGAGGTGAATCATGGATGGGCCCAAGGAACAAGTCCCTCTTCCTCCTCTATCTGGCCGAATGGGACAAATTAATTGATATTCCGGATAGATATGCAGCAATGGGATTCATGAAAGTGAAAAATGAAAAAAAGAAATAGTTTTCTCGACGATTTGATGGTAATTTCAGTTAAAATCAGTCTGAATATTTGCCTCCAGATTCACTTGCCGCTCCGGAAGTAAAAGTCATTAAAAATGAAAATCATGAAATTTATTAATCAAAATCTGTGTACCGTAAGCGATTTTGATGACCAGGATGTGTCAATATCTGAATGGAAACGATTTCGGCAAGGTCTCATGATTGATGTGATCATCAAGCCAAGATGCCCAAGTGGTCATATGAGGTGAAGATTTTCTCAAGCCTTACTTTTGATTTCTTTTCCCTTATGGCTGGTTCTTTTCTCCAAAACGATATGGGAAAATTATTATTACCATTCCAGTAAGAGTATCATCATTTGAGAACATCTTATGATAGAATGAAAATAGTAAGAGTAAACATCGAAGCTCATCTCCATGAGGCTGTCACCGGCCAGCGATGGAAAAGTTCTCAGTGAATGACCACCGCAAGCGTCAACTCTTTACTCTCCATCAAATGAGTTGATTGCATAAAAAAAGTAGCCTGCGAACCAGAGGAGGGGCTCTCTTATGAAAGAGAGAAGAAATAAAGAAAGAAAGAAAGAGAGCAAGAGAGAGGGACATTGAGACTTCAAGCTATTAGTTGGAGGTTCATTTGAATATGTAATTTACGGCTTGATGATGAGATGTGAATGAGTCGGAAGAGCAGAGAGAGAGAGAGAGAGAGAGAGAGAGAGTTGTGATGAGAGAGTAAGATGACGAAGAAAAAGAAAGAAGAAAAAAACGAAAGGCCAAAAGGAAGTGACAAAATACGAAGAGAGAGAGAGGAAAGGCAAAGATTTGATCTCTTCCTTAGAATTCATAATTAATCAATTGATTTTTATTTCTTCAATTTCGATCAGACTTGTCAAACGATTGAAATCTTTAAGAGATTACTGATTTTATCATTTCTTTCGTTCTCTCTCTCACTCTCTCTACTCACCTCACCCAGGTTTGAATAATGAATTTCAGGAAAATCATTTGAAAAGTCATCTCAATCTTGAATCGCTTTTTTTATTCTTATTTCGATTCATACTTTAACTTTATCATGCATGTCTATATGGCTGTAATGAAATCTTTTTGTGTTCTATTGTAATCATTCCTCTCATCGCATCGCTTTCTCCTTTCTTCCGGAGAACCTTTTTTCCATCCTCATCCCTCACACACACACACACACACACACACTTCATCTATCAGTATATCGTCCAATACATCTACGTGCTGATCTATCCATGTTTTTATGTTCATCTATTCACTTGTGATGAGTCCATTCTTATCTTCTCTCTTTGTTATTCTTGTTCTTTTTTGGCTCGAGCTGATCTCATTCAATTCCATTTATCAGCACATCGGTCAGTTAAAGTAGAGATAGAATAACAAGTGTAAGTAGTGCGGGCGCGAGTTGGTCAGCAACCTTAGTGAAAGGAGAGTGATCTTTGTATTGATATGTACTCACACTCACATGACGGATGAGGAAGCTTTCTTTTTATAACTTTCTACCTTTTCATCTCATCTTCGACACCATCAACAGTTTCCTCTCTCTCTCTCTCTCTTCTCTCTTCTCTTTTCTCTTTTTTGAAGCATCTTTTCGCTTCATTTTTTGAAAAAGATCATCATCACATAACAAAAATTCCTGAAACTTAGCGAACATTCCTTTCATTTCACTCGCTTTTCGTATTCTACTTCGTTCTCTCCCCCCCTATCCATCCATCCATCTATCCTTATCTCCATCACTGGGCATCACTTTCATCACCAAACCCATCAAATCAGCAGTATCACTTCCTTGGCTAATCCAACATCCTCACCTCTTCATCCTCTCTCCCAGCATCCGCTATGAAAACTTATAAAACTCTCGTGTGTGTGGTAGAGAAGAGAGAGAAAGAGAAAGAGCGAAAAAAATCATCATAAAAGAAATCGAATTCTATTCTTCACCATAAGAGCGTCATGAATACACACATCCACATCCATGCATATACGCAAAAAATGTATGCCAAGGTCGATGAACTTTACATTGACATCTCTTCTTCTTCTTCCTATGATGGACTCTCTCTGCGGGGGCTTCTTCTCTCATCGAGCTGGCGTTTGATTGGCATGAAAATAAGCAAGAATCGGTGGGGCGGCAATCGACCTGCCGCTACCAACAGGTGGACATAGGTGTGGGTGTACCAGGTAGTTGTGGTGATAGTAGTCAAAAAAAGTGACCTGTAATCGGACTTCACCTTCTCTTTTATTCTCTCTCTCTTTCTCTTTCTCTTCATCCAATTCATCGATTATATTTAGTGAAGCTTTCCTATCTCTCATGTATCATGATCTTGTCCCATTCTTGTCCACTTTTCTCCACTGAATCTCGTGTCACTGTCGCTTCTCATTCAACATCATGAATGAGTGTCTTCTCCTCCGTTTCTATGAATGTTATCTCCTGAATGACTTCCTGTTGACAAATCAGTAATTTTGCTTACTCTGGCCTCTCATCTTGAACTTAATCTGAATGAACGTCTTACACATATGATGGCCGGTAGATGTCTTGTAATCAAAGTCAAATTTTTCCAGTTTTTACATACCCTGCCTCTTGATGCACGAAAGAGAGAGAGGGAGAGAGAGAAAGGTCATTCCAGCTTCTTTTAATCCTTTCTTCTTTTGTAAGCAATAGAGAAAATGTTATCTAATGACCGGATAAAGTATAAGTTGCATAATTTTGCATTTCAAAATATATTCCCAGCTAACAAGTAAGTCTCTCTCTCTCTTGCTCTTGCTCTTGCTCTTTCTCCAAGGAAGAGTTTACATACATTTAAACCAGGAGAGTGATGATTGTTCCGGTGAACTGCAAAGTAAGAAGCAAACAAGCTAGCAGCCCAAGTTAGGCCCACTCTTTCTCGGTGGCCCAAAGGCTCATCATACACATTTGAGCTGAAAAAAAAACCTGGAGAAAGGTATAAATCAGGTTATACAAGGCATTTTGAGCTCATTTGCAGAGTCTAATCAAGAGAGTCTATCCCAGCATCTTTCTTCCTTCCCTCATCCATAAGCACAATACTAGGTGTGTATTGTAGCATGGAAAGCAGATCAGTGCAGTAGAACGAGGTAGCTGATGGACAACCGGCGGCAGTGAATCAAGTGAGGCAGCAAAAAGAATTTACTAAACCAATTGGGCTAGGCTTGGCTTGGCTTTGCTTGTAAGTATTGAGAAAAACACTGCTGCTGTTCCTGCTGCTGCTGTATGATCTAAAATGTTGCCATATTATTTTGTCGAAAATTTTTGAGGCCAACACACAAGAGAGAGAAATAGCAGGCCATTTCTCGATAATGTGGCCAACACAATTGTATCGCCTTATTTTTCTCTCTTTGAAATTATTAGTTTCAGAGCCTGTCTTATCAAATAGTGTCAGCTTATTGAGCATCAATATCATCATGAGTTGGAAAGAAGAAATTAATCAGTTCGATAAAATCAAACTCATCTTCATCAACAAGATCATCATATATAATATCTTGATTGCTCTTGAGAGAGAGAAAATGTTCTCACTGCACTCGATTTCATGGGGTTTGTTCATGAAAACCAAGGGAGAGTTTCTAAAAATTTGAGCCTAATTTTTGTGGAGAATGAGTAATTTAGCATCTAATCGAATCGAGATGGAATCTAAGCCATTCTAAATGTACATTTAATGATAAGCTTCATTTTTCATTTGAACTCTGAATTCTTCTAGTCTTCTAGTTTTTTTCTCTTATCATTCTATTGGTCATTTTTTTACCCTTCAATATTGCAGCTATGCAGCAAGAACTGCTCATCTTGAGAAAAAAAGGTATTTTTTGGTGAACACTTATCGGGTAGTCTAGTGTGTAATGACTGATAAATATTCATGAACTTTGGATGAGATTTCGAAAGTTCTCTCTCCCAATAGCCAATTTTACCTTGTCAAAAAAAGTGGAGCAAATGGGCGAAAAATGAGTGTTTATACTTGCAAAGTGGAGAGATCTCATGAAAACATTGGTCAAGCCCTGAAGTGAAAAAAGGAAGCTGTGAGGAAGAGAGAAGTTGATACGTTATGGACTTTTTTGTGCATACTGACTAGATAAATTTTGAAATGTATATCACTTTTCTCCAAAAACAAGGTGAACAGATCATCATTCCTCAGATGATAGGCGTTATTGGCATACTCTTTTTAGATTTGTCTGGCTGATGTTGATTGTAACTGGAACCAAAGATAATTTGCCTCACACACATAAAAACACAGGAAGTTGGCTCTGTGTGTTGGGTTGCTGGGCCACTGGAGACTTTCGTTTAGGTGGGTGGCAGGGTGGGCCAATGGGCCCCGGGGCAATGATGGTGATGATGATTCAGGAAAGATGTTAATTCAGGTGTAACAACCGGTAACTATTATGGCTCAAGATGTTCATTGCACATTTCCGGCTTCCCTGGTGTCTTGTTTTTTCAGTCTTATTTTCATAATTGATTCTATATATAATCAATTCACTTACAGAGAAATTTTTGGCTAGCTGATCTACGAATACAATTTATCCGGAAAGAACTTTTCGCTTCCCATCGGAATTCTCTGGCAAATCTAACCAGAGAATATGCCAGCACCAGCCGGCATCTAGACAGCTCATGTGTATTCTGAGAATGCAATTAGAATTGTTCACCGTCTGTAAGTATATTAGTCAGTCTGGCTAGAACAATGAATTGATTATTGAGCTGCAAATTTTTTTCCTGTTGCCGAACGATGTAAATAGAGGCTTTTGAGTAATATTACATGAGATTCAAATTTTACAACATTATCACTTCACACACACACACATATACAGAGCCAAGTAAAGTATTTGGGATGCAAGGTGTATTTCCGTATCTTTTTTGCCCTCAAGATGCGGCCGAAGCTCAGTGAAGGCAGTCTTTGTATATAATGCTCATTCAATTACTACAACATCCATCCGGTCTTGCTTGCTCAAATTGAATGATCAGAAAACTGGCTACTCAACTCGCTCTCTCTCTCTCTCTCTCTCTCCCAATCTATCTATCCTAATTACACTCCTCTCTTCTGAATTAAAGAATTAAAGAAAAAATTCTGTCAAAATTGCTGCTTGTGAATTCAGTCCACCATATATATTCTATTCTATTCTCTTTCGATTGGCTCACCTCTGACAAGCCCAATCAGTGAGAATATAAGTTCAGCCCAATAATCAGCACGAACAGTAGTAACAACAATCTTGTGCATTCTTCTCTACTCTTCACACAGAGTTACCTCTTGTCACAGTGAATGTCTTCGATGAACTTTGTCCCTCTTGATTATTCTGCCATCATGATGCATGAATCTTTTGCGCTGACCATTGAATTGCACACATACACGCAGAATAGGAGGAGTAGATGGACGAGGAGAAGATGAAGAAGAGGGACAATGTGGATTGAAATTGACCATGAATTGGAATAAACTAGCGTGCTGAGATGATGATTTCTCTCTCCCTCTCTCTCTCTCTCTCTCTCTCTCTCTCTCTCTCTCTCTCTCTCTCTCTCTCTCTCTTCTTACGATCATATGTTGTCTTGTTTATTTGTCTGTCCATCACTTTGAATGATCAGTGGTCACATATACAGTCAGTAGGGTCATGAACGTGGTAGCAATTGTTTGTAATCATATAATCGTAATCTGAATTGTGGTGAGAGAAGTGGACATGAAGAGTAAGAGAATTGCATTCAAATATCTTCATTCATTTACTTCTTCATCTTTTCGTTATTTTCTGACCATCATCACTGTTGTCATGTCTGCAAATATTATCATGATGATGATGTTGATAAAACAACAACGTCAAAAAGAGTGTTGATTCATTTTACCCAGCATGACTAGCCTCTCATCTTCCACCTCCACCTCCACCATCTTCATATTTTCCAATTTCTTTCCCATCTCCTCCTCCTCATCCTCATCCTCTCCATCTCATGAATATTCTCAATCTCTTTGCCTCTCAATCAATTGAATGAGTGATGCAAATCTTCCCACAAGTAACTAATCACCTGTATGTTTGGAATTCTCTCATCATATTTCAGCATCTTTTAAGAATTTTTTCGTGGCCATTTTAAGTGTTCTGATCCAATAGAAGCCCATGAAAGCTAGCAGATGGACAGGAAGAGGATGAAAAAAAGGATGTATGAGATAGGGAACAGTATCAATGTCTTGAATTCTATTGTGAAATGAATAGAACAAGATTGTAGTCGTATTCAAAATTTTATTGGTATGAGTTGATACAAAAGAGATAAAGATTCTGTGAGAAAAAAATTTCATACTATTGAGTTAGCATTGGAATAAAATTGGTTAGCTGGATGGATTCTGAATAGATTTTAGTAAATTTCAATGAGCGAAAGAACAGGATGATCGGGATTCCTGAATATGATAGGCAACGACATCATCATAATCATGCCCATGATTATCATAATTATGGGAGTTTACCATCAGCTGATGTTCAAAGAGCACTTTTCGATACTGCTACATTATACTGACTGCCGATTGCGTGATGTACACAGTATTCAGTTATAAATCTATAGTATTTAGTTGCAATAAAGGTAGGAAACACTATTCAGGATTGAAAACGAACGATCAACACTCTTATAGCTAGATAGCTCGTTTATCCACATGCAAATATTATCATGAGAAAATATTTTTCATTCTCTATCTCTTCATAAACTGAATCCAATATACAAAGTTCTTAGTGTCATCCTGTGCCTGTAGAGTAACTTATCGGAATCAAATAGCTAAGTAAGGGAATTCATGTGAGTCTACGAGATCCACCTCAAAGAATCAGTAGTTTCGTGAGCCTTACTGTAGCCTCTTTCTCTCTCTCTCTCTCTCTCTCTCTCTCTCTCTCTCTCTCTCTCTCTCTCTCTCTCTC
>QZCP01000582.1:0-18370 GCA_003956705.1 Brevipalpus yothersi | reverse complement strand
TCTCTTTCTCGGTCTCTCTGTCTCTCTGTCTCTCTTTCCTTTTCTTTCTCTCTTTCTCGGTCTCTCTTTCTCTCTCTTTCTCTTTCTCTCTCTAATTTCTCTCTTTAATTTCTCTCTCTCTTTTCCCCTCGCTGTCTCTCTGTCTCTCTTTCCCTTTCCTTTTCGGTCTCTCTTTCTGTCTCAGTCTCTCTGAGCACCGAATCCTGCTGCAGTGAGGTTAGCGTTGCAATTTCGTTAGTGGACCTTACTGCGGCGTCGTATTGTTATCTTTATAATTTTTAGATATATGATGATATGATGATATATATGATACCATTATAATTTATCAAAAGTCTTTCCCGCCAAAGAGTAGCTACTCTTTGTTTCCCGCTCTTGAAGATCAGGTTTTTAAAACTTCATCATTTGATGAGCGCCACTTGCGCTTTTCAACTTTTTTCTGGCCAATCATCGTTCTTCTTGATATTTCATCATCTATTTTGCGATAAAAAGTCTTTAAATTTCTTTCTGTATCCCGATAATCAAATCAATTTCTCTTCATGAGAATCTCTTGATGTTTTGTTGTGTGTATTGCCTTCATCTTGACCCTTGAAATGGAGAGAAAAAGAAGATCTTCTCAACAAATTGTCCAAAAATCATCAGTAGCTAAGCGAGGGGTAAGAGTGTTTTCAATCTTCGCCAATTCATCTTTTCTCCCCTTAACACGGGGTCTTTATTGATTGATTTTTTCATTTCTCCAGCGTTTAGCCATGAAAACAGCCTTGATGCAGCCCCTTATTATACAAAATGTGCTCAGCTCTTTGAAACCAATTGATTTGCTCAATCTGACCCACGATTCCAGTCCAATGCAAGAGGAAGCTTTCCAATTGCTCAAAGAATGTCCACTAGTTGATGATTGTTACTTAAATGGAGGAGATATGAGGCACAAATTGGAGGCTATAAGGTAAATTTTGGCCAGGTAGAATAATTTTCTATTCTTTGTTTCACCAAAACTTTTTTCTGACAGGGAGAAGAAACATCAAGTCATGGAAACTCTTGCTTTCAAGCAAATGTCTCGAAAGGATGTCTGGTTCTTTTGGAAAGCACGTGATTTTCAGCTATCACTACGTCCAGAGGCCAGGACACATCTGAAGGATTTTTTCCAGGAAAATATGATGAAGTGTATTCCTAGTCTTTCTTTGATGACTTTAAGTAATTTTGGAGACATGAGCAAATCAATTTCGCCGACTAATCCTACTTTGACCATCGATACATGTTCTTACGTGAGCCGGGGACTGACTGAAGAATCTCTGCATGAGACCTATGAAGGACTCAACCGGCATTTCAATACCCCGAAACTGTTTGAACTTTTGCCTGACGATAGAATATCTTATCAAAACTTCATCGAGGGTTTTCATTTGAATCGATACAAATCAAATTACAAGGTCATTGTAACTGACTTGTCAGATCCCAAAAACCTGAAGCCAATTGATGATGACCCAGATTTTCCCGTCAAATCACTGATCCTTCTAGCAACTGACGGTTACTGTATGGGTGACTTTCGGCTTGATAACATGGACTGTTACAGAAAAGCATCCCGGTGCCTTGTGTCTGACTCTTCTTTTGATGTATCTGGAGGAATGTTTTGTCAACATTCCCGCCTCATGTATAATGATGGAAAATTCAAAGGCCTTCGTGAAATAGAGGCCATCAGCATTGCTTTCGCTGGGAAAGATATCAAATCTGCTACGTTCAAAATCAATGGTGATATTAGTCGAGAAGTTGTTGATCGTAAAGCCTGTGAGTTCAAGAAAGAGCTGGAAAGTCAATCTTTTCCTATCGATGATGGCAGAGTTCTTGGTTTCTATTTTGAAGAAATAGTGCACTGTAAAAGTTACCAGCCAGATGAGTTTGCATTTGACATCATTTCAAAAACTTTCCCATCTATCAAATTTTTCCGAATTCATCCAGAAGTCAGTCATGAATATATTTTCAATGAAGATAAAGATGCAAGCGAATATGAATACCTGATTGAGCATCTTCACATTCATTTAATTCATATTTAGTTTCTTGTCTGGTCACAGCGTGAGGATGTTTCTTCGAATTTTTCTCTTGCATTTATCGGTGGAGTTTTACTAATCTACTGTAATACATCCGAATTGCTCTCCTCCTTTTCCTTCCTTTCTCTTTTTTTGTTTTTCTCCTTTTCTAATTTTCCCAATGACTATTTTTTGGATGGATATCCTTGAATTTCTCTATGTCTGAGTTATGATACTCGTTCTCACAATTGTGCGGTGATTATCTGAAAAACTTTTCTCATACTATATTCCTATTGTGGTTACTGTCTAATATTTTGAAATTTTTTTTTACCAAGTTGTCACTGATCTCTCTTTTGACACTCCAAGGTATCAATCAATGTCGAGAAGGTTCCTTTTTTCTATATCACTGTGTTGGAATTTCTTTTTCTCAAGCTCTCAGCTTGTTAAAATAGAACGAGATTCTGTGTTGAGACTGAAACAAGGAATAAATTTAAATAAAGATCATCAATATTAAAAACTACCAAACTAAACGCCTACTCCATGGAGTTTGAAAATCATCATTCTCATGAATATCCGGACAGCACACCTTTTTCCACTATCGGGAGCGCTTAAATTTTCCCGCTCTCAAAACAGATCGAGTCCAACTTGCGCTTTTTTACTCGATTCTTATTCTTTTTCGAATTTCATCGTACATGTACTTGAAATAATTTTCAGCGTTCACTTTTGACTCATTCAAATTGCAATCTGTTTCATATTCTTGTGCTTTTGGTGCTTTGTTGTATTCTCTCACAACATCTCAATCTTCCAAATGGAGCGTAAAAGGAGGTTTTCTCAACCGATCGCACAGAAAACATCTGCTAAACGGATGGTAAGAACGCTATAGCACTTGGTTTCTCTGTTACTTTGAGATGTAATTTAAATCAATTTCTCTGTCTCTCACAGTGCTCAGCCATAACCATCGCTCTAATGCAACCTCCTATCGCTCAAAATGTTCTCAAATATTTATCACCCATTGATTTATATTACTTCGGCCAAGCATTCAGTGAATGTCGTGAGGAGGCTGCCCGTTTACTGAGGGAATGTCCATTAATCGATGGTTGTTACCTGGAATTTAAAGATTTGGAATTCAAACTCCTTACTCTCCGGTGAGTTTTGCTCTTGGACTGATTGCTGTCATTCGAGATTACCATACATTTTCTCTTGACAGTGAGAAGAATCTGGAAGAGTCATTCTGGATGCGTCCTTTTATTCGAGAAATAACTCTTAAGGGGTATTGTTTGTTTTGGCAATCACGTACACTTCAGCTATCCACCACTGATGATCCGAACAGATTTTTGAAAGACTTCTTCACGAAAGATATGAGAGGCATTCCCAGCTTATCTTTGATGACCTTTCCTTATGGTAAAATGGACTATCGCAAATATATGATCAAACTATTGACACCGAAGGAATCAATTTCACCAAAACACCCAACTTTGATCATCTATCTATGTGACAGATTTGGTTTGACATCATATTTGAAAACTGAGGAGGCGATTAATAGAGCACTAGATAAACATCTTAATACCCCGAAGCTATTCGAGTCTTTGCCTACTCATCTTTTCTTTCTTTATACAAGATTCTTTGAAGGTTTTCACTTAAATCACACATCTGATTACAAAGTAATTATCACCGACTGGTCACACGCCAAGAAGTTGAGGCCAATAACGGATGATCCTGAATTTCCAATCAAATCATTGATCATTTTAAGCAATAGAAAACATACTTTTTATCTCGATGAGTATGTAAAAGCTTTCAAACACCTTGTGTCCAGCTCTTCTTTCGATATATCTGGTGGACTGGTGTGTCACTCAAGCTTTCTGTATTATAACTCAAGATCCGAAAGCCTTCGACGATCAAATGCTATCAGCATTGCTTTCGCTGGAAAAGATATCAAATCTGCTACACTTAAAATCGGAGGTGATATTAATCAAGAAGGTATTGAACGTAGAGTTCATGATTTCAAGAAGGACCTCGAGAACCAAAACTTCCCTACTGATGACGGTAGAGTACTTGGTTTTTACTTCGAACGAGCAAGTTGTGTCAGAATGAAATACCTTATAGAGTACCCAGATATGAACCATTTCGGTTTCATCACTTTAACAAACACGTTTCCGAAGATCGAATTCTACAGAATCATAGTGAAACGCAATCATGGCTCCATATTTGATTATGCCGAAAGAAAAGGTATAATTAAAAATGAAGATGATCATGATTACGACGATGATGAGGATGATGAGGATGATGATGATGATGAGGAAGATGAGGATGAGGATTTTAATGATTATGAGGATTATAATGATGATGAGGATTATGATGGTGATGAGGATGAGGAGGAGGAGGATGTGGAAGACGATGATGATAATTGGCTTGATGAGCCAATCATCATCGATGTCCATGTCAAGTTGATTCATTTTTAGTATCGAAATTGAGAGAGAAATGGATTATTAGCCTTTTCATATTCACTTGATTCATTTAAGTTTCTCGACTGGCGACAGTGCAAAAATTTCATTTTCGGATCTCATGTACTTGTATTAATCATCGAAATTTCGATCAATAAACAGCATTTCTTGACAATTGCTCTAACCTTCTCTTTCTTTCTTTGAATTTTCAATTTCTGGCACATCCATATAGGAAGAGTGCTCATTTCGATTGAATGCAACACTTCCCCTTCATCGATCATCTGGTCTACCCTACTGCATCCTGGGTTCGATGTATTCACTTGATCCACATTTAGTACTCACGTCTGTTCAATATGCCATTTCAATCAACAAATTATCTTGACCTAAGCTAATCTGAACAAATTTTGATTCATAAATGCATCGCATAAAACACTAATTCTGAATTATTCCTCATTCTCCCTTAAACTCTTGACTTCTTCGATCAAACGAACAAATAATGCCTCATTGAGTAAAAAATTACACAATCGATGTAACTTTGATCATGAATAAGAGTTGATGTGTCATTTTCCAACCATTTTCTTACTGGTGTGGTTTTTGTTCATCATGATTGCTGCAATTAGAGGGAGGTGATTGGACCTGTGATGTTACTGAATTATGGATGATGTGGTATTGATCAGTGAACATCTCAAAGCGGCGTTTTGAGACCGATCAAATCGTTTTTGGTGATTTTTTGCACTTGCTGCGAGCAGCCCTGATGAGCGGTCATTTTGCTGGCTTCTTTAAGGCCTGCAAATCGGCGAAGTGCTTCATTGACTGCAATGTGCTTAACAAATTAGCTCCTCGGTACCAATGGGAACACATGAAAGATGCCTAAGTCAGAGCTTATGTTAAAGAGGATATTCTCGTCTTGGGACATTAAAAGGGTGACAATCGTTTGTTTGAATTGATGGGGACTGGTGTGGACGAAATTGGAGTGTGTTGTTTAAGTGTGTATTTCTTATTTTTCTGTAAACTACCCTTTTGTCTTTCTTATCCTCTGCTTCTCTTAGCACTGCTAATCCCTACCTATGACAGAGACAAGGTGTAAAAGCACCAACAGCTCGTCATATGAATTGTGGTTCTTTTCAAAAGATTTTCTTTCTTTCCTTAATCATTCTTTTGTATAAATGTTTTGATGCATTAATAAATTACTGACAGTCTACCTGCTTGTAAACTTATTCGTGTCACATTCATACATGGATATAAGCAAGTGTGAAAAGGTCTCTTGAGAAAGGAAGAAAGAAAGAGAGAGAGAGAGAGAGATCTATTTCGAATGGGCCCTCCTTTCAACGTGTCCATGGAAATGTTTTGTGACCACTCAAACTTCATGCCTAATTACAGATGATTCGAAGGACTTTTGACGATCGAATGTTATCAGCATTGCTCTCGCTGAAAAATTTATCTAGTTCGCCACACTTAAAATCAAGGGTAATCAATCTCGATTAGGAGGAAGAGATTAATGAAGCTCAGAACATAAATACGAGCGCATGATTGAAATCGGTGATTAGAACCATTGTATGCGACTATATCAATTTTCAACTTTTTTAACTTAGACGAAATACTGAATCCGAGTTCCGTGTGAAACATCACTTTTTGCGAATAAGTGAAAAAATAACCTGATCCTTTTTTCGTTTAAAACTAGAAAGTTTTCCCATCATGATACGTTATCATAAAAGTTTCGAAGCGACAGCTCGTTCAATTTTAGTAACTTCCTTTCCCGCTCTCCAAAAGCAGATCTCTAGATGAGCGCCACTTAAGCTTTCAACTGCAATCATCTTCCCTGTATTTCATCATCTTTGTTTTGATAGTTTTCCAGAAATTTGCGAGTTTAGAAATTTTCAGTGAAAATCTAACCAACTCACAATTTTGTGGATTATTTTAAGTGAAAGTTTTGGAAAATCTCAATTCAGAATGGAACGGAGAAGAAGATTCTCAGCATGGATTGGCCTGGAATCATTAGCTAGAGAAGAGGTAAGAGCGCTTTGACTTTCGTACACATTTTTGTCCCGTTAACATGCGGTTTGTTGAATTTTTGTCTCTTACAGTGTCGAGCTATGGACCTAGCATTGAAGCAACCTCCCATTATTCGAAATGTGTTGAGATATCTTAAACCAATTGATGCGTACAATTTTGGTCAAGCCATTGGTCAGTGGGGTGAGGCTATTGATTTTCTAGCGAAGTGTCCTCCAATTGATGATTGCTACTTGGATGGTAAAGATATGAGTAACGAATTGAATCATCTCAAGTCAGTTTCTTTCCATTTTGGTGATTGATTTATATTGAATCAGATTTTCTTCAAACAGAGAATCAAAGCACGGAATCTTAGAGACTCAAGCTTTCAAAAATATGTCTTCTAGCAACTATTGGTTTTTTTGGCTAGCAGGTACATTCCATATGTCACTTTCTATCGATCTCAAGGCGAGGAAATATTTGACGGATTTCTTCAGGAAGGACATGAGATGTATCCCTAGTTTTTCTTTCATGATTTTCGGTCGTATCAGTGGTGTAATCTCATCATTATCACCTAAAGATCCCGCAGTGATCATCAATTACGGTACACGGAGATTTGACAATGACCCTAAGCTCCAGATCTATAGAGAGCTCGATAGACATTTCGATACTCCGAAGCTATTTGAATCGTTTCCTCATACATGGGCAAGTGTGGCTTATGAAAGGTTTGTTGAAGGTTTCCACTTGAATCGGTACACATCTAATCACAAAGTCATCGTCACTGACTGGTCAGATCCTGAAAGTCCAAGACCAATCACCGATGATCCCGATTTCCCAGTGAAAGCAATCGTGCTCTTGACCAATCCTGATTTCACCATGGATGGAAAGACAAACGACGCTGCTTTTGAATCAGTTCTGGAGCAAATTAAATACATAGTTGCTTTTTCCTCTCATCCTTGTGAGATATCTGGCAGAATTTTGTGCTGGCCACAGTTCTGGTATCATGACCTGAGATTTAAAAGTTTTCGAAAATCGAAGGGCATAAGCGTTGTTTTCTGTGGAAGAGATATCAAGTCTGTCTCACTAAATATCAGTGATCTCAATCAAGAAAATGTTGAAAGAGAAGCTAGCGATTTCAAAAAGAGACTTGATAGAGAAGGTTTCTTGGTGGATGATGACAGAGTTATCGGTTTTTTCTATGAAGAGAAATCTGGTTTTGGAGAAAGATATGTAAAGCTGAATGACCTTGCCTTCTTTTTATTCTCTAGGCTTTTTCCCTTCATAAAATTCATTAGAATTGAATCATATGTTGATCCTTACCCATTGAATAGAGAATTTAGGAAATCAAACCACCCTCTGTGTCTTCATTTGATTCGAATTTAGTATCTGCTCTGATTGTTCTCCACAATACCATCTGCAATTTGAGATGATGCGAGAGAAACTCTTTCTCTCCCTTTCATCGAAATAACAGATAAATTCTAATTCTACCCTAAAAGGATCGAATTTGTCTCCCAAAATCCCTATTCAACGAATTCGATGGACCAAACGATTTCTGATAGAGCCTACTTTCACACATTCTTCAACTTCTTTCTTTGTGCTAATTTTTTGAGTTTGAGAATTTTCAAGAACATTTTGTAACGATTTAAGTCTTCTCTTGATGCACTAATAATTATTCTAAGGAACATAATCGACCGTCTATCTTGTCCGAAGTCGTTATTTATTTAATCCAGATATGGATTTCTCCATCTCCCTCTCAAGAGTCCATCGACCGAATCATTCATCCTGAAAATAGACGATATTATAATAATTATAATTTGAAAGTTTATAACAAATGAAATTCAGATGGATAGTAAATGTTTCTGTCTTTCTATGAATATCCATCACCAAAAAATGAGGCAAATAATAAATCACCTTTTTGAATCGATTTTGAGGAATTGTATTTTTCTCTTCAAAATTACGAGAATAATTTGAAAATATTAGCAATTCCATAACGTAATATCCCCAAGATGATGAGTTAGGATACTCAATGCTAGAAATACGAGCAGAAGTTAAACCTCAATCAGTCTGCGAGACTATTAATTTCGATCGTAAAATGATTGAAATTTTTTGCTCAAGATTTATGACTACATATGACTGTATATGAGCATTGGGGTGAAGAAAATTTTGTTGTTCGCTTGGCAATTCTTTTTCCTCTTTACATTACTTCCGAACAACTATCTCAAATAGAAACACAGCACATCTCAATCTGTTTAAAGTTTCTAGCTTCTCTCATTTTGAAGTGTTCATCTTGTTCCTGAGCACAGATTCATTGGTTTCTCATCAATCAAACCGAGAGAGAAAAAATCATATCTTGGATCGGTTCTCAATCAATCTGATTACTGATTCTTCATATACAGCAAGTTTAAATTAATATAACTAATCATGCAGAGATATTTATAAACCATTCGTTTAAACACAGGAATCATCTTTCAATTTCAATGATGATTGTGGTCAAATTGATTGACAGGTTGAACCATGTGGAATGATCCTTCCTTCCTTAAGCGATAACGATCGCCAGGCGCGTCCTCAATGCATTTCTTTGAAGGTTGAGAATACAAAATTTACACGAACAATGATGATAACAATTTGAGCATTTACTCACCCTCCAATTCAGGTGCTCCACTGAATCCATTCCTACACAAGCGACCTGTGAATTTTTTTTTTGGTGAATAAAATTATGAATATCTATTCGCACGGAATTTATTCTTATCCAATCACGGAAAAATTTCAATGAAGATCAAAACAAATAAAAACTCAACCAAGAGGGCTTTCTCCATTGAGTTTTAGTGACTATCAATCATGAAATATCATTTTCATAAATATCTGAAACAGCAAACCGTTACACTCATCACCAAAATGGTTCAAGTTTTCCCGCTCTGAAAACATCGCTTGATAAGTACAACTTCCGCTTGATGATTCGATGATGACTTGACGATTCTTATTCTCGTATTCCATCATACTTCCGATAATTTTTTAATTCTTTCCAAAAATCTCATGAGCCTATTGTTTGGCCAATTTTACATCATTTTAATCATTTAAATGGATCGCAAGAGAAGATTCTCACGACGGATAGCCCAAAAATCGGCTACTAAAAGATTGGTAAGAGCGTTCTGATTCTTGCTGACACGTTGTTAAACTCTGAACTGAGATTTGATGATTTTTCCCTTCATAGTGTGTAGCAGCAAATATTGCCCTGATGCAACCTCACATCATTCGAAATGTGCTTAGCTATTTATCACCCATTGATATCTATCATTTTGGCCAAGCATTTAGTTGGTGCCATGAGGAAGCTACTCGTTTACTGAATAAATGTCCATTAATCGACAGTTGTCACCTGGAATTTAAAGATTTGAACGCCAAATTTGTAGCTCTCCGGTGAGTTCTGTTCTTTTATCGATTGTTATCTCATTCAAATTTGCCCTGCATTTTCTCTTGACAGTAAGAAGAAACTCGAAAATTCATTTTGGGTGCATCCTTCTGTTTGTGAAATAACCAGTTGGGTTTATTGTTTCTTTTGGAAAGCTCGTACATTTCAGATATTCCGAGAAGCTGATCCGAACAAATATTTGAAGGATTTTTTCACGAAAGATATGAGGGGTATTCCTAGCTTCTCTTTAATAAGCTTCGGTGATAAAATGAACATTTTCAGTCATTTGATCGAACCAATATCACCCAAAGAATCAGTATCACCAAAGCACCCAACTGTGATCATCCATCAATGTGACAAATTTTTTCTGACAACAACTGATGATTCTGAGATGGCCATCCAGAGAGCAATTGATAAACATCTCAACACCCCGGGACTATTCGAGTCTTTGCCCATTGATTCTAAGCTATATTTTAGATTCCTCGAAGGTTTTCACTTGAATCACATATCTGATTACAAAGTAATTGTAACTGACTGGTCACGCGTCAAGAAACCGAGGCTAATAACGGATGATCCTGAATTTCCAATCAAATCATTGATCATTTTGAGCAATGAAAAACATACTCTCCTTATGAGTGATTATGTAGCAGTTTTCAAACAACTTGTGTCCAGCTCTTCTTTCAATATATCTGGCGGGATGGTGTGTCATTCAACCTTCTTGTATAATAACTCAAGATTCAGAGGCCTTCAACGATCAAATGCTATCAGCATTGCTTTCGCCGGGAAAGATATCAAATCTGCTACACTTAAAATCAAGAAACCAGATTTCAATCAAGAAGGTGTTGCACGTAGAGTCCGTGATTTCAAGAGTGACCTCGGGAAACAAAACTTTCCTATTGATGATGGCAGGACCATTGGTTTTTACTTTGAGCAAGCATACTGTAACCAAATTGATCGAGTGTGCCCAAAAAAGAATAGCCATCATTTCGTTCTTATTACAGACACTTTTCCAAAGGTTGAATTTTTCAGAATCGTAATGAATTACAATCATAGCTACACATTTGATTATGTCCAAAGAAGAAATAAGGGTGAAAACTATTATGATATTAGTTCAGTCGAGGAGCTTCTTCATGTCAATTTGATTCATTTTTAGTGTCAAGATAGGGGGAGAAACGAGTAAAATAATGAGCTTGTTTATATTCACTTGATTAATTTCAGTTTATCGACTAGAAACAATCCAAAAACATCATTTCCAGATCTCACGTATTTGTATTTGTCACCTAAATTTTGATCAATATACCGCATTTCTTATGGACTGCTCTAATCTTCTGGCACGTCCGTTCTAAAGAGTGTGCTTATTTTAATTGAATGCAGCATCTCATTCCTCTATCAATCTGGTCTGCTCTCCTACATCCTGTTTTCTATGATATTACATTATTTTATTTGAGAGATTGCTTGCGAATCTACTCATCTCTGAATGAGTTTTGAACTTGGACTTATTTTTCTCTTTGCTTGGATATGATTCAATGTTACTCGAGAATCGAAATTGAGGAATTTTTCTAGAAATGGAATCAATTCTTAAGCATTTATTTACTGAATCTATGCTCCTGAATATAGCTTTACATCGTTTCATTGCACATTGTGTATTTGCCGGGAGTGTGCCTGTTAAGCCGAAAGAGCTTTCTGCGAGAAGAGCTTTTTGTACTCTTCAATTGAATCGCAGAAAGTTTTTACTCACCGAGCGAAGTCTAATTGATAGGATCTGGAGCCACAGTTGCTCTCAACCGCTCTGCATGATTTTTGGCCAAGAATTTGGCTTCCTCCTGTTCTTATTCTCATTAGGTGTTCGCGGTTTCTGTCAAACTGGGTCCTTTAGTTTAATTTGCTTTGGTTTCAATCAGTATTTGGAATACCAATCCTTATTTATAGTTCTATTTCAACTAGTTTTCATTGTCTCAGACTTTTTACTTTGTTTCTTGATTGAAAAATTCTTCTCAAATGGGTTGCAAAAGACAATCCTCTCAGCGAAACATCAATGAATCAGCCAACTTTACAGCACCGCGATTACAACGAGTTAAAAGGAAGTGATTTCATAGCTCTTTTCGCACTCCTTCATGGAGCATAGGATATCTATTCATGATCAGCAGGTAGTATTCATGCATGAAATTGAAGTGTAAACAAAAAAATCGTAATTATCATAATGGTTAATCAAATAATTCCGTCCGGAATTTATGGTCAGATTGACTATTTTTCAAGTTGTGGCTGGTCTCATTTAGTGATACAGAAGCATCTGAAAACCAGAGGAACCAGTGTGAGTCACTCGATGGAAAAGTTATCAAGTTCGCCACACTTAAAACCAAGGGTTGTCAACCTCGATTAGGAGGGAGAGATTAATGAATCTTAGAATATAAATATGAGCTCATGATTGAAATCAGTGATTAGAATCATTGTACCCGACTATATCAATTTCCAACTTGTTTAACTTGGACGAGATGATGAATACGAGTTCCGTGTGAAACATCACTCCTTTTGGCGAATGAGTAGAAAAATAACTTGACCCTTTTTCATTTGAAACTAGAAACTTTTTCCGATCGTGATTCGTTATCATCATGAAACTTCAAAACGATAGTTCTTTTAATTTTAATCTTAGCGAATTTCTTTCCCGGTCTCTGAGAGCGGATCACTTAATGAGCGCAATTTCCGCTTGTGAGTTACGAGTTGTAATTGCAATCATCTCCCTTGTATTTCATCATCTTTGTTTGGGTAGTGTTTCAGAAATGTGTACATATTTTTGCAAACTGGAGAAGCTTCCAATTTTGTTGATTGATTGAGTGATAATTTTAGCAAACCTAAAATCTTCGAAATGAAACGAAAAAGAAGATCCTCAGAACGGATTGGTCAGGGATCAACTAAACAAGAGGTAAGAGCGCTTCGCAGCGCTTTTTCATGCATTTTTTGTCATTTTAACATGAGATCTAAATAAATTTTTGTCTGTTTCAGTGTCCAGCCATGGACATAGCCTTCAAGCAACCTCACATCATTCAAAATGTTTTCAGACATCTCAAGCCAATTGATGTGTACAATTTTGGTCGAGCCTTCGGTGAATCGGATGAGACTATTGTGTTCTTGGCTAAGTGTCCTCCAATTGACGATTGCTACTTAGAAGGTAAAAATATGGATAACGATTGGCGTGATCTCAGGTGAGTTTTTTCAATTTTGGTGAACAATTTATACTAAATCAAATCTTCTCTCAACAGAGAGGCAGAGCATGAAATCTTGGAGACTCGTGCTCTCAACAAATTATCCCACTATGATTGGTTTTTCTGGCGAGCAAGTACTTTCCATGTGTCAGTAGACCCTGATGTTGGAAAATATTTAAAAGATTTCTTCTACAAAGATATGAGATGCATTCCTAGTTTTTCTTTCATAAGCTTCAGTCAGTTCAATCATGCATTCTTATCACTATTACCTGAGAATCCAACTGTAATCATTGATTACTCTAACGTCCGACTAATTTGGTGCTGGCCGAAACTGAGAGTTGACAATGATTCCAAGCTCCAGATTTGTAGAGAACTCGATAAACATTTCGATACCCCAAAGGTTTTTGAATCCATGTTTCCATATACTAATTATGACAGATATATCGAAGGCTTCCACTTGAATCGATACACTTCCAATCACAAAGTCATCATTACCGACTGGTCAGATCCTGAAAGTCCAAGACCAATCACTGACGATCCTGATTTCCCACTTAAATCAATCTTACTCTTGACCAATTCTGATTTCACCATTGATGGGAAAAAAGGCAAAGCTGCTTTCAAATCAGTATTCAAGCGAGTTGATCGAATTGTTCCTTTTTCCACTTCTTCTTATCGGATATCAGGTACAATATTGACGGGTCCGAAGTTCTGGTACTATGATCCGAGATTCAAGAGTTTTCGGACATCGGGTGACATAAGTATTGCTTTCTGTGGAAGAGATATCAAGTCTGCCTTACTAAATATCAAGGGTCGTCATCTCAATCAAGATGGTGTTGAGAGAAAAGCTGGCAAATTCAAAAAGAGGCTTAATAAAGAAGGTTTCTCCGTGAACGATGGCAGAGTTATTGGTTTTTATCATGGAGGAAGATCTGGAGAGATGTATGATATTGCTTTCTCTATAATCTCCAGGCTTTTTCCGTCCATAAAATTCATCAGAATGGAATCAGAGGTTAGAAGTTACTCATTGAATAGAAAATTCGGGACTTCACATTACCCATTATGTCTTCATTTGATTCGAATTTAGCATTGCTTTCATGGTTCTCGACTATACCATGTGCAGCTTGAGATGATACGAGAAAAATCTCAGGCCATTAACACATTAATATGCATTCGTAATACGAATTTAGTATCTATTCATCTCTCTCTTAATTCTCTATGGTGGCGGAAATAAATTCTCATTTACTGACAAGGATTGAATTTTTCTCACAAAATCTCTATTCAATGCATACGGTGGAAAACAATTTCCGATAGAGCCCAATTTCACGCATTCTTCAACCGCTTCCCTTGTGATAATTTTCTGAGGCCAAGAGCTTTTTTACACATTTTGAAACAAATTAGGCTCTCTCTTGATGCACTAACAATTTCGGGTTCTGCGTATTGTTACTGGATCCTAATTTCAGTGTGATACAATTTTTTCATCTCCAAATTAGTCACAGTAAATGGAGAGCAATCATGAGTATTTTAATTCTCTACATATTCCATGAGGAAAAATTATTCCTCAAATCAGGCTTGGAGAAAATCCACTCTCTCCTGTTTCCCTTTGGGAGCAGATATATCCGATTCATACTTGGTATTTAGATAGGTCACAAAGCAAAGATGTCGTTTTCGGATCTCCTTTTTTTATTCATCGATCAAAATTCCTATCAATACGCTGCACCTCTAGACTCTTCTTTGCGTTAGATTTGAAATGCATTCTCCTCTCAATCATGATCTGATAATCTGAAGAACTCTTTCACAAGTCTTCATATTGCTCAATTGCTGTGGTTGTCTTTACCTGAACTTGGAAAATTTTCTTTTATTGTTTGCCTCAGATTTCTTTTTGATTTGTGACCACTCAGACTTCATGCCTAATCATAGAAGATTCGAAGGACTTTTGACGATCGACTGTTATCAGCATTGCTCTCACTGGAAAAATTATCAAGTTTGCCACTTAATATCAACCTCGATTAGGAGGAAGAGATTGATAAATCTTAGAATAGATTATAAGCTCGTAATTGAAATTAGTGATTAGAACCATTGCATCCGAGTATATCAATTTCCAAGTTGTTTAGCTTGCTCAAATTATTGGAGAATCGAGATAATGAATACGAGTTCGTGTGAAACATTGCTCCTACTGGTAGATAAGTGAGAGACAAACTTGATCCTTTTTTTTGAAACAAGAAACTTTTCCCGATCGTGATGCGTTATCATCATGAAACTTCGTAACGATAGCCCATTCAATTTTAGCGAATTTCTTTCCTCCTCTCTGAGAGCGGATCACTTAATGAGCGCAACTTCCGCTTGTGAGTTACAAGTTGTAATTGCAACAAAAAGTTAGCGCATTGCTCGTTGAACTGCAATCATCTTCCTTGTGGTTCATCTTCGTTTAGACTAGAAGATCGCTAACTGCGCTCGCAACACTCGCTTGTTCGCTCTTAGTTTCGAGCCCAAGTTCAAGCCCACTATTTGTTCTCAAATCATGTCTGATCTGAAAATCTAAAAATTTCACCCCTAAAACTAAAGAATTAGTGAAGTTCAGACGTTCGCAGTTCACTTCGCTCACCGCATGCTATACATTGGAAATGCCATAGAGGCCAATGTATGTGGCCTTGCTTGAGCAAAGGTTGCTCAGATCAGTTTGGCTTTTGAGAACAGCCAGCGCTTCACTACCGGGCAAGCCAAAAAATTATTTTCTAAATAAGAAGAAGATAGTGTCTAAGGAATTTGTTCATATCTTTTGCCAACTGGAGAAGATTCCAATTTTGTTGATTGACTGAGTTTTGGGAAGTCTCAATTCTTTATAATGGAACCGAGAATATCCTCAGAACGGATAAACCAGGAATCATCAGCTGAAAAAGAGGTAAGAGGACTTTTGTACACATACTTTGTCCCTTTAACATGTGGTCTGTTAAATTTTTGTCTCCTCCAGTGTTCAGCCATGGAAATAGCATTGAAGCAACCTCTCATAATTCAAGAGGTTTTCAGACATCTCAAGCTGATTGATGTGTACAATTTCGTTCGAGCAATCGGTGAATGGGATGAGGTTATTGAGTTTCTAGCCCAGTGTCCTCCAATTGATGATTGCTACTTGGATGGTAAAAATATGAGTAACGAATTGAATCATCTCAGGTCAGTTTCTTTCCATTTTGGTGATTGATTTATTCTAATAAAATCTTCTCTCAGCAGAAAAACGAAGCATGAAATGTTGGAGACTCGTACTTACAAGAAAATTTCTTGTTTGTCTCATTTTCAGGAGGAAGATAATTGGTTTTTCTGGCGAGCAGGTACTTCCTATCTGTCAGTGGATCCTGATATGAGAGAATGTCTGAGAGATTTCTTCAACGAAGATATGAGATGCATTCCTAGTCTTTCTCGCATGAGCTTCAGTCGTTTCGATGATGCAATCTTATGCGACCCCGAAGCTATTTGAAGCGTTTGCTTATACAAGTATCATTATATGAGGTATATTGAAGGTTTCCACTTTAATCGTTACACTTCTGATCACAAAGTCATCATTACCGACTGGTCAGATCCTGAAAGTAAACGACCAATCACCAATGATCCAGATTTTCCTGTGAAATCAATTGTCCTCTTAACCAATACTAATTTCAGCATGAATGGAAAGAGAAACTATGCTGCCTTCAAATCAGTATTTGAGCACATTGGGGACATTGTCTCTTTTTCCTCTTCTCCTTGTTAGATATTTGGTACGATATTGTGTTCACCACAGTTATTGTATCATGGTCCGAGAATCAAGAGTTTCAGGGTATCGGATGGTATAAGCGTTGCTCTCTGTGGAAAAGATATCAAGTCTGCTTTACTAAATATCAGTGATAGACATCTCAATCAAGAAAGTGTCGAAAGAGAAGCTGGAAAATTCAGAAAGAAGCTTGATAGAGAAGGTTTCTCTGTGGATGATGGCAGAGTTATCGGTTTTTTTATGAAGTAAGAATTGGAGTGATGAATGATTCTAATTTCTCATCAATATCTAGGCTTTTTCCATCTATAAAATTAATTAGAATCGAATCTGATGTTAATTATTATTTATTGAGTAGAAAATTGGGGAAATCACATTACCCTCTGTGTCTTCATTTGATTCGAATTTAGTATCTGCTTTGATCGTTCTCCGAAGATACCATGTGCAGCTTGAGATGATGCGAGAGAAATCACATTAATACATTGACACACATTTGTATCACTCCTTCTCTTCCTTTCATTGATGTAACAGATAAATTTTCATTTGCCGGCAAGGATCGAGTTTGTCTTACTATTCAACGCTTGCGATGAAATGAACTATTCTCGATAGAACCCAAATCCACACATTTCCCAACTTCTCGTTTGATAATTTTTGAGTTCGAAAGTTTTCGCATTTATTTTGAAAAAAATCAAAATTTCTCTTGATGCTCACAATCGTTACTGGATCCTAGTTTCACTGTCATTCAATTTTTCTAACCCCAAATAAATCACAGTGTAGTGTAGAGCAATCACTGGTATATTAATTCTTTATTTCATGTTTTGAGAGGAAATTATTCCTCCAATCAAGCTTGGAGAAAATTCAGCCACGCTCTTCTGTTGTTCTTTGGAAGGAGATGAAAAGAAGAGAAGAAACAGACAGAGCGAGAGAGAAAATATGGAATCTATCAATCTATCAATTGTAAGTGTTCATAACACTATACTTTATCCGTGCCCTATTTATGCATAGACATATGCCAATGTAAAAAGGTCTCTTAAGAAAGGAAAAGAGAGAGATCTGTTCTGAATGGTCTCTCCTTTCAATGTGTTCATGAGAGTAATTTTTGATCACTCAGACATCATGCCTAATTACGGAAGATTCGAAGGATTTTCGATGATCGAATGTTATCAGCATGGCTCACGCTGAAAGAATTATCAAGTTCGCTGGACTTAGAATCAGGATTGTCGATCTCAGTTAGGAGAAAGAGATTAGTAAAGCTGAGAGTTTAAAACTGAGCTCGTGATTGAAATTAGTGATTAGAATGATTGCAGCCGACCATACATGTATATCAATTTCCAACTTGTCCAACTTGTTAAAATTATAGAAAAAAGAGATAATAAATACGTGACGGTGTGAGACATTGCTCTTTCTGGAGAATAAGCAAGAAAACAACTTAATCCTTCTTCTATTTGAAACTAGAAACTTTCTCAATCATAATGCGTTATCATCAGGAAACTTAGAAGCGGCAGCTCGTTTAATTCCAGTGAATTTCTTTCCCGCTCACTAAAAGCAGATGACTTGATGAGCGCCACTTCAGCTTTCAACTG
>QZCP01000581.1:6611-18602 GCA_003956705.1 Brevipalpus yothersi | reverse complement strand
GAGAGAGAGAGAGAGAGAGAGAGAGAGAGAGAGAGAGAGAGAGAGAGAGAGAGAGAGAGAGAGATCATAAAGCAGGTTGATATCTTTTCAAAGTGTTTTCATTGCATAAGGAGTTAAGAATGGATAATAGTTTGCAATCAAGAACAAGCAGGCCAACCAGTCCACCAAACGGACTTGAAAAAGGACTGAGAAAGAAAGAAAGGAAGAACGAAAGAGAGAAAGAGAGAGAGAGAGATGGAAAAAAAGATGAGTTCTTCATTCACAATCATCATTATCACTGTCATGATTACTTATATATCGTCGAAAAGAGAAAGAGAGAGAGAGAGAGAGAGAGAGAGAGAGAGAGAAGGAAAGAAAGAATCACGTCCATGTTGAAAATGATGTGAATGAAGAAGAACGATGTGGCCTCAAGATCTGAAGAAGAAGTTTGCCTTTTTTCTTTTTCTTCTTCTTCTTCATGTATAACTCTCTCACCATCCATCTAATCGAGAACAATACATCGAAATTGGTATGGCTAATTGAAACTTTGATGATGACTCAGTCATTTAATCCAGCAGCAGCAGCAGAAAAAAGAGAGAGAAGCAGATAGCAAGACACATCCTGGGGCAATAGATTTTCGGGAATCTCACAGTGGCCCTCTCATCAAATAACAGTAACAGTAACAGTCATACTGGAACCGGAAATGTACATCCAAAACGATGAGGCCACTTGATGATGATGGTGGCAATGATGATGATAATGAGGAGAGGAATTTTTTTATCGTTCTTAGCTCTATCTTGAATTACAGCGGTGATCCTGATGCTTGTCCTGTTGTCCAAACTGTGTCCACTCTGCAGGATGATGGCATGTATCCACTTGAGATAGTAGAATATACACGTGTGTGTGTGTGTGTGTGTCAAACCTTACTGACCTAATCATCATCAGGCACATGCTTAACGGATGCTGAATGGAATGATGAAAATATGTTCCAATTGGTAGCAGATGTACTTTAATAGTACGCACAGTTATTCCTCTATTTTTTCATCATGCTGCTGATAATCATCATTGAAACGAGTGTTTTACGATAATTTCGTAATACACGAAGTACAGTATTTAGATATTACACATAAAGTAGATCTCATTTGCTAGTCAAATCAGTAGTGAAGTATGAGTTAAGAAGAAAAATTGTATTCCTTGTTCGTGATTCAATTCGAATAATGTCAATTCTAAAAATTTCTTGGACAACAATTGGAATAGAATAAAATAGTTTCATCAAAATCGAGAGACATGATTTGGCGGTCCTTTTAATATCGATGAATAGGTAATAATAATTGGTTCATGCTATTCCGATATACATTCCAAAGGTGTATAGTATAACATTTGCGGTCCAATCAAAGCTTGGTTGTTGATTGAATTTTGTCTGCCAAGAATGAACAATTATGTCCACCACTTCTTCTTATGTATTCCACAAAATTTGATGCCCAATGTATGATGTAATTTCAACTCTTTCGTTTATCTCTCTTTCAATGAATTCAATTTCAATTCTTGATTGTGAGTATATGAAGAGAGAGAGAGAGAGAGAGAGAGAGAGAGAGAGAGAGAGAGAGAGAGAGAGAGCTGAAAAAAGCAAAGCCATTTGCAATTCGCAATTGTATTCATCGAACACAATCTCTCTCTCTCTCTCTCTCTCTCTCTCTCTCTCTCTCTCTCTCTCTCTCTCTCTCTCTCTCTCTTTCTCTTTCTCTCTCTCTTTTCCGTACATTGATGACTTTTGGCCCAAACTTTGATTGGTCTACTGGTGATTTGAGTTACTTATTGTATGCACACATACACACATACACACATACTTTTACTGGACTACCAAAATAGATTATCATCCGGACTTGGACCGGGCCACTACTATTCACTCTATTCTCTCGCCACTCATGGCCAATAAAATTTCAATCAATTTCAATGAGTGAGAGTAAATAACTTTTTTTCCTTTTGTGTGTTAGTGGACAGACCAAGAACATTTGGTTTGGATGAGAGAGAGAAACTCAACTGATGGACTCAACTGATTTGGAAGAAAGTGATGAGGATGGAGAGGGAGGGAGAGATAGAAATGATCTCTTGCTTTTGGTTGCAGAATTTAGAATCATTTGTTACTAAGAGAATTGGTTTATCGATTCAAATTGTGCTTGTATTACTATTTTTGAATATTACATTTTTTGAAAAGTGAATTCGGAAGTGTGATTTGAAATAAGTTTGTGGAGAAGGACGTTGTGTACATCAAAATATGATCCATTGATGATATGATGAATCGATGGCAGGAGATCAATTTGACTTGATGGTGACCAGGCACACTAGTCGCCCACCTTCGTTGAGATTTTCGTTCGCAAAGATCTAAACCATTCATCATATGTATTTTAGGCTTCCTGGTTTGAGAATTTCTACAATTTTTGAGACTTTGTTGAATCGTTATTCACGATTGGAAATCATGACCATGATTAATCCAAACCAACACCTCAGAGACTCAATTATCATAAGGTTCAAATATTCTCATGGAGTTCGCACAGCGAAATGAAAAAATCAGATAAAATTGGTTGGACATTAGTACAGATGCAGTATTTCATTCAGTATTCAATTTTTTACGATAATAAGCTGTAAGTTGAAGAAAAAATTGTTTCCGTTTCTTTTCACGGTAAATCTTTTTCTCTCTTCCTCCCCACATTTTTGAATACGATTTGGAGCCAATTTTATGGTTAAAGTGAATGTAGTGTACGGGCACGAAAGTAAATGCACAAAACTATTATAATCAAGAGTTGATGACAGTATCAGACTATTACCTGTACCAGTTTCATTGCAAATTTTGATGGAGAGAAAATTGATACAATTTCGCCAACATGATGTGAAGTACATACACACAAGGAACCATTTCTCTCTCTCTTTCTCTCTCTTTCCTGCTCTGCTTAACTGTATTTCAGCAAGTGGAAAGATGGCCTGAGAAGATGACCATGTTTTTGTGAGAATAGCTTGGATCTGCACGATCTGATCTGTTCAGCGAGCGAAAAATAAGAAGAACAACAACAACAAGAGAAGGAAGGAAGGAAGAGGAGAGAGAGGAAAAGAGGAAATACAATTCGAATGATGTTGGTTAAGCTTAATTCAATTTGATTATCATGAGCCTGATGATTGTTACGGAGAGAGAGAGAGAGAGAAAATTATCTATCTCAAAATGAACCTTTACTTTTTGCATGGAATTGAGTGTAAACGTATTCTGGTCATTTTGTGACCATTTCATTGGTAAGATGATCATATGGAGATGAAGAGGGAGAGAGAGAGAGAGAGAAGAATATTTCAAACAGCCTCAAGTATCGAAATTATTTGAATAATATCGTGACGAAATGTGTTTTCCTTCCGTTCATGTATGGACGATAAATTCGATCTGATGAGGTATGATAAAAAAGATCAAGACACGAAAATGTGAAAGTGATTCGATATACACAAAGTAAAAGAGAGAGAGAGAGAGAGAGAGAGCGAAAAGATCAAAAGCCGATGGACAATCAAAAATGAAAACGATTTGAAATATTTTTCAAGAAACATACACACACAAAGAAAGCTTGTGCATGAATTTTCATGTGAAGCCATGCTCATACCAAGAATAAGCAGAAGAAAAAAAGAAGTTCTGAACCCAAAAATGTACTCTCTCTCTCTCTCTCTCTTTCTCTTGGCTTACCTTTTTCTTTTCACTTTTTTTTGTATATATGACTTTCCAGCAAAATATGATAGTGTTCACTCATCCATCCTCTCTCTCTTTTTCTCTCTTCAACCATCAAAGAAGATTCAGAAAATCTGTTCATGGTGAAATTTTTGAAAAAGAGAGAGAGAGAGAACTATGAATGATGGAAAAATCTTGAGTGGGTGAGATGGAGAATGAATCGTCTGATAATCTCTTTCATTCACTTCTTGAAGCGATTATGAAAAGGGATGGAAAAATGTATGAATGAAAGGAAGAGTGAATGGAAACATTGGATATGTGTATTGAGAGGGAGGGAAAGAAATAAAAGCGAGTAAAGAGATGGCCTGAACGATGGCCTCAAAAATGATCGCTTTTCGAATTTCGAAACCGAAAAAGAGAAAGAAAGAAAGAAAGAAAGAAAGAAAGAAAGAGAGAGAGAGAGAGAGAGAGAGAGCAAAAAACGAAAATATGTGATGTATATTTTTATAAATAAATAAAAGAGGGAATAAAGTATGCTGGTGAAGGACGGTATAGAATGGATATCGGAATTTTTTTTGATGAATATTTTGCATACTATTGAAATTTCAAAACAATGACCTAGACAATCATGATCTCACACATACACACATTCATCTCAGGTGTTGATTCAGAGCTTTCACCAATCACGTTTCAAATATTTGAGAAAGAGAAACGTTTTCCTCTCTCTCTCTCTCTCTCTCTCTCTCTCTCTCTCTCTCTCTCTCTCTCTCTTTCTACTTACACAAATGCTTGTTGCTTTTTTAGTTACAAAATCAACAAACTTTTCAACACAACATCAGGCAAACTTCATTAAGAGATGGGCCCAAGTTATACTTCAAATTCGAAGCGGAAGTACATAAAAAAAGTTTGCTTGTGTATACATGCATATTTTCGAGAAGTAAACATAAGAGCTGTAAAGGAAGAGAGAGAAGACAAAAATCATCTGCTTATTTTTCTCTCTTTCAAAGTTTTTTTTAAATAACACAATAATAATTTTGTTTTCATGGAGGAGAGAGAAAAAAGATAGCAAAAATTGTTAACTGACAGATGATTGAATATAATTTTTCAAGCCAATACAAGTTGAATAAATCATCATTTGAACAAGATCATCTGGTTATTCTTTTATTTTTCTTCAATTTACACACATTCTCTCTCTCTCTCTCTCTTTGCCTCTTGGATCCCAATTTAGCGGTTCAATTTTCTTGGAAAAAAGAATCATTTGCATTATCAATATTAAGGCAAAATTTTCAAAAATTTAACTTGCTTATTGGGTTACAGTGATGCGGAAAAATGGATGAATCAAACAGACTAATCGAATATTAAAATAACACACATGCTTCCTCTCTCTCCATCTTAATGAATATAAATATGAATCTTATTCCAGCTTTTGCACTTTAACATGTACATGTATCTACCTCAATCTGTTTTACCTCATTTTACAGTTAATCAGAAAAATGATCAACACTGGATTGATTTGAATGACAGCTTCTGTACATGATGTGTGTGTTTGTGTGTGTTGAGTGTGGGTTCCCAATCTGATTACTCAATTGGTAAGATGGATTGAAAAATTTTTTTTTCTTCCCAGGCTACACAAGTGGATGGAGAGAGAGAAAAGTAGAAAAAATGGGAATAAAAATTGAATTATCATCATTATTATCGTTATTTTACCCATAATGATAATCAAAATCAGGCCTGATTTCATGTTATATTTTTTTTTGTTGAACATTTTTATCATTTTTATTACCGTGTTTCACACACACACGTTACTCCGTTTTTTTTCTGGCTCATTCACACTTTCCCATTCCAATTCACTCACTTATTGTCGTGTGGCTTGGAATGGAATATATTTTACTCCCTTTATACTAACTACTACTATCTGACAAACGCATGAGAACATGATGGAAAAGAAATATAGATGATTATTAGAGAGTCAAATTATTGGAATGGTATTTTCATTTTCCGTTTCATTCATTCAATTTTCTCTCTCTCTTTTACTCAATTGATTCAATTATATGAAGCATATGATAGATAGATTTTTTTGAACCGAAAACATCTTGCAGCGGTCTCACAAATGAAGTGCCACCGAAAACTGTATGTATATGCATACCATGAATTCTATCTACATCTATCTGGCATGTTCGATTTTAAAGGAATACATAAAGTATTCCTCCTCTTTCCATACTCAATTGGTGGTGGTAAAAGTGTAGCAACATTTTTACACAACTTTTGATACCTTTTTGTACACGAAAATCTTTTTTGCATGATTGAGGAACATGGTGATGGCAAAAAGATTGCTTGTTGTGAAGTTTATCGAGCTTTATACTCAAAGTTTCTCATCAATCCTTATTCTTGTGGAATGTCCTGGGAATTCGGAGAATTCATTGAGTCACTTATTGGAAGAATGAATACAATTTGATTCTTTTCTCTCTACATATATATATGTATATATATATTGAAAGATGAGAAAATCGAAACTCAAAGTTCTCAGCCCAACTTGTTAGTGGAAAGGTAAAGAAAAGAGAGAGAGAAAGTTCTCTCATCATCTCTATCGAGCCTGAACTTTGTTCATTTTTCTAACTCTTTCGCACATTCAATTGAATAGCATCAAGTAACAAAATATCACCACTTCATTTTTTGACATGAATTGGTGGGACAATAATAGTCATATTAGAGTGATTAGATAATTTTTCCACCAATCATCAATGGATCAGGTCAAAAGTATGTAAGATGACCGCTACTGACCAGCTATAATCAACCAAAATTTGCAAAGTTCATCAGCATCTTCTCTCTCTCTCTCTCTCTCTCTCTCTCTCTCTCTCTCTTTCTCAACCAGTCGTTATCCTTAACTTTTGATGTTCTTCTCTTTCAAGTAACTGATGAGGAGAGATAGAAGGAACAATCGGTCTGATGGACACTTGAGTAGTGGCCTCTTGACTGCAATCGGCTTTCAAGACATGGCAAAGAGATCAGGTATATATATTCTACAGGTATCTGTACATATAACATATAAGAAAAGAGGCGGAAAAAGTAGCCAAAACATCACATACAGTAGCCAACATCTTATGTCATACGTTGAGAAGGAAAAAGTTTGAAACAAGACTGAGAAATGGATTAGTCCACAGAAAGAAAGTGAAAGAAAAGCGTGAAATCTGTGAAAATCACAAGTATTACGAGAAAAGGAAAAGTGATTCTCAGGCTTCAAAGATGATGGTCCGTAAGTCATTTTCTCTTTCCTCTCAGTCAATTGTTTTTGGGGTTTTGTTTCTGTTATTTTGTTATCATTTCTAATTATTATGACGCTGGGCAACAGTCTGTGACAAGGCCATTCTCTCTTCCTCTGACCTTTCAGTAGGAAACTGTCAAGTCTAGCGGAAAGAAGAGAGAGAAAAAGATGAGGTTCTGATCACAGATGATGATGACCGATCCAGCTGCCACAGAATATGTGGCCTGCAAAAATGTGTGTATGTGTGTGTGAGAGAGAGGAGGAAAAGTGGGAGGAGAAGACTGATGCTGGAAGAAGGTGAAGAGAAAATTCAGCTGGAAGAAGAAGAATAAGTTGAAGATTGAAATCTTCCTCTCTTCTCATCTCATTGATGAGAAAAATGAGCCAAGATGAAGATTCATTCATCCCACTATTTGCTCTCTCTCTCTCTCTCTCTTCCTCTAATGTATCAGCTTCCAACCAGAAGCGGCCAACCTAAACATTCAATCTACTGTGTTATTATTTTACTGCCTAATTGAACATCCTCCATCAGAATGGCCCATGTACACATTGCATACAGTGTGTGTGTGTGTGTATGTCTATATACTCTCTAAACCAATCAAGCGGCCACAGACCTAAAAAGTTTGACACAAGTCGAACGAAAAGAACAAAGTTTTTACCTGTCTTTTATTGTGACTTTTAACACAGCCAACGACATATACACAAGGCATGCCTTATCATGCTTATATTCTTCCGATTCATTCTCATAAACATCCGCTGATACGTTCTTTTTTTTCTCTCTCTCTCTTCTAATGATAATAATAACATGCCAACTCATGAACATACATACACCATACATATTCTAGCTTTTCTCTCTCCTCATTCAGTTTTGTTTCAGAATATATGCAGATTAGTTGGTGATGAATTAATGATTCATTTTTTCTCTCTTTCTCTTAGGGTCTTTCGACTCTTTTTCTCTCTCTCTCTTTTCTCGATCTGCTTGAATTATTACGGGTTGAAGAATGAAGCAAAAAAGAGAAGTCTGTTTTCATGATACTGTTCAGTGGAAAAAGAGAGAGAAAAAATATTTCCTCTCTCCTCCTTTACCATGTAACGTCTTTTGTTGGATGGGCTCGCTTCGTTGGAACCTCTACTCTGTAACACCAGAGTCTTGCATGATATCCCAAGAACTTTCCATGGGAACATGTATATAAGCTCTTCAAACAAGGTTTTCTCTCTTTCTTCATGAGAATGGAAAAAGAAAAGAATCAGCCCTAAAAATTTCAATATGATAAGAGCTAAAAGCTCACCAACATGATACCCATCTTACACAGTCTAATGTGAATATCATCAGGAAAGAAGAATTGTTATCATCAAAGATTACAGTGAAATTAGCAGCTTAACGTTTGCATGAAGCGAAAAGTTTTGTCTCCAAAAATTTCAACTTTTGATATTCAACATTACACACAACTTGTATAACCATTCCAATCAGACGTATATACATTCTGATACAAGTAACAATAGGTCATCCATGATAAGAGATGGACTCATCACCATAACACTTTTGATAATGGTGATCTTGTGGGTTAGTCTAGACCTGATTATGATACCTTTTTGTGGACGAAAAATAAAACGGGTTAACAGTTGGAACGACCAAGTTGGATTCCTTCGATGCTCTACCTTTTTTTTATTCTTCTTCATCTTCTTTCGAATGCACATCATTTTCATCTTCTTTTTCTTCTTCATCTCACTCTGACTTCATTAGATGAGATAAGATCAAAAATTGAACACACACACACATTCATGATGATTCAGATTCATGATGATTCGAAGAAGAAGATCATGAGTTTCAAGCGTCGATTGACTTGATTGAACGTGAAATTTTGATAGAGTTTGATTCGAAAGAATTGAGATGATCTTGGTTGATGATTTGTGAATCTGATTCAGATTTTCTATTTTTCATCAAAAATAACTGGCTAGCTTTTCGATAAGATAGAGATTACCTGTAGATCAAGTTCATGCATAAACGATATAATTTTCCATGTCTGATCATGATCTGTTTCCATCTCCCCACTATACATACCGTACTGATAATTCTAGATGAGATGTGAAAATAATTTATCCAAATATCGACAATATTCAGTGATTCGTTTCACAATCATCACAGTAGCTATATTTTAAAATTGATGTGTGTTAAATCTTCCAAGCAATAATGATCCTTGACCACAAACAGTAGCAATACGTATAAATACATTTATGTGTTTATGGGGATCATTATGGAAGAAGTGAAGAGAGAGGGAGAGAAGAAGATAAAAGAATATCTCTAAAAGACAATAAAAACTATTTTTCTAGACTGAGTTCAGATTTAAAATCGATTCCAAATCGATTGACCACAGAAAAGTGGATCAAAAATTGAATGGCATCATCAGTCGATGGTCACTTTGGTAAGGTATTGAAGGGAAAAAAATTGTGATGCTATCACAAGATGATGCTGAGAACCTTTTTTTCATCATCATTACTCATAAAAATTCAAATAAATTGAGTGATAATAAGCCATAAAGTACTAAATTTTTCCAATTTGCCAAAAATAGACAATACAAATAAGAATAAGAACTTCTCCTCTTCACAATAGAACATCAATTCTATTCGAGATAAACTAACAAGTAAAAAAGAATTTTTTTTATCCATGCCAGAAAAAAAAATTCTGGTTCCTATCGGAAATGGACACACAATCGTCAACTTTTGAATAGTTAAATTATCATAAACTTACAACTGCAAACACAATTCAATCGAAAACATATCCACACAATGATAATGATGAACATATATACAAGTAAAATTTGACCAATAAAAAACAAACTTACCAAAGATGGTCCCTGATTGATGGCATAACATAGACTTGTGATGGCAACAATAACACCCCAACGTAAATCGGAAGCTCTCAGATGACTGAGAATGGTTTGCTTTCCTCCTCCTCCACTGCCACATCCACCACCAATATCATCTTTACTATAACTAAATGATGAGAATCGCTGTAAACTACTGGTACCACTGTGATTAGCACTTGTGGTTGCGGTTATTATTGGTGAATTAATGTTACTACCACCAATCCCACCACCACCACTGATACCACCACCCACACCAGTACCAACATTTGCCATGGCAGATGTTGATGTTGATGTTGATGATGAATTTTTGGTGATAGCCTCTGTTGAACCGAGACTATCGATGGCCAGATCACCGTACGAAGAGATCCGTGAGTTTGGCATCATTCTTGACTTAATTGATCGACGATCAGATGATCGATTACATTCAATATAAACAAATGCAAACAGTGTGATCAGTGTCAATAGGGCACATAGACAGGTAAAAAATAGATTAAATCGTATATCCCATGATAATGGATTAAGAGTACATAAATGATGTTGGGAAGTCATCAGTAAGCCGGGTGATGTGCTGATTGCCGATGATGCTGTTATACTTCCGGTGGACACAAGTGGCAGTGGTGATGAGGATGGTGATGAAGATGATGATATTGGTGATATTGGTGTAACATTGATCAATGGTGTGGTTGAATTGACACTATTCAAAGATCTTGTAACATTATACAATAATGTGGATACTGATGGAGATGATGTGGTAGTTGATGGTGAAGATGATGATGAATGGTGATGATGATGAGATGAGGATGGAGATGAAGAACGAATTAGCTCATCAATTGGTAATCGAGCAAATACACCGGCCACACCGACCAGTGATGACATGATGGCTAGTACCACAATGTGATACATAATCTGATTTTGTCGAACACTAAATCGATACTTGTATGGCCATTTAAGTATTAAAGCTCGATCCACTGCTAATGAGCTGATTGTTGATAATTGAAATATTCGCACCGTAATCAGAGCCCATAAAACAATATTACACGAAGTCTCACTACGTGATCGTAGTATATTGATCACCGAATAGGCGAATATTCCCAATGAGCTGAGTATTTCTTGTATTACAATAACCACAATGAATATATCAACATTTCGCCATTCATTTCGATATCCATTGAGCATAAAAAGAATCCACACACATATTGCGGCAACCGATGGTGCAATCGCACAGTTCGATAACCAACCATAGGTAAGTGTTTCCATGATTGATGGGAATATATTCCGTTTTTAGGTGTGTGTATGCTTGATGAATTCCAATGATTATTATAATTGTATCACAGAGAGAGAGAGAGAGAGAGAGAGAGAGAGAGAGAGAAAGATGAATCAGTTTGTGTTGAGAGGTAACTAAATTAACGAAGAGAGTTCAATGATTATTATCCATTCTCCATCAGAATTGAACAGTTGATCGTGTGTTGTGGCTACATTCGATGAAGAGAAACATAATTGAACATTGAAAACTTTTCCGAACACATTGAGATTGCATTTGAGAAAAAAAGTTTGTTCCTATGAGAATAACTTGAAAAATTTTGTATCAAACACTTTTGGCCAGCATTACAACAGCCAAAAACAGTTCATCAATATAAAAATAATAATAATAGTTATATAGCTTAATACTCATCCACACACTCGGTATGGATGATGTAGATGATGAAGAAGAAGTGAAGTATTACTCAAAGCATCCTGAAACCAAATGAAGCTCTCCAGACCAAAGTGGCCTGAACACGGGAGAGAGAGAAAGAAAGAAAGAGAGAGAGAGCAAGGGAGAGAGAATGAGAGAGTAAAGAGAGAGACAGCATGTGATACGAGTTTGTTGAAACATTTCTCTCTCTCTCTTTCTCTCTCTCTCTCTCTCTCTCTCTCTCTCTCTCTCTTTCTCTCTCTCTTTCTTTCTTTCTTTCTTTTTCTCTCTTTCTTGGCTCAGTTGAGACGGAAGCTTGGCTCATTCTTCTTTGGATACAATTTTTGTATCACTGGATCTGCGAAATCAGAAAAGAATCGATCAAAAACCATAAATAAATGTGATTTAAGATCAACAAGTATGGATGTGAGGCAAAAAAGAGAGAGAAAGAGAAGAATCAAAGGAAGTAAGAAGAGAGAGAGAGAGAGAGAGAGAGAGAGAGAGAGAGAGAGAG
>QZCP01000580.1:0-18773 GCA_003956705.1 Brevipalpus yothersi | reverse complement strand
TTTTTCCCTCTTTTCATTTATTTAACCATTTATTCATTTATATAACTTTTCCCTCCGTTTGTAATCTCTCTGGTCTCGACGACCATCATTTGTCTCATGCTCAGCATCTCTCGATAGATGTCAATCATACTCGACCAATGTATGGTCTCACTTAGCTTCTCCCTCAGCCTCCACGGCTGATATAAAACCTCCCTCATCCTTTGTATCCTCACGTTTTTCCCATATAATTTTGTCTTAATAAGTGCTTATATTTTGGACTAACGTCCCCCTGTGCCTCTCAGTATATATTCAATAAACCTTTTCTAGCTAGTAAGTAGCTCGTGTTCGACACACTCTTTTGCCTACACCGGTCCCTTTTTAGGTCCTGTGAACCTTTGGATCGTCGGTGGCCCTGATAGGTCCATAAATTTGATATTTCGAGCTTCACGCTCTGTTAGGCTTCTGGCCAGAGTCCTCAGTTTAATCGTGTCTCGGAATTTCTCTCACACATGGCATTGAGATTTTCAAGAACATTGACTTAGATTGCTTCGTTTCCTGGAACAAAGAGGATATCGCACAGGATTCCAGCTGTCTACAGGATCTCATTAAGTTCATTGATTCAATATGGATGATTTGGGTTTCATGTATGAATATAAACTCTGTTCACAGAGTCTCATTAGTCTTCTCCAAGTTGTAAGTTTCATTCACAGAATTGTATTTTGAAAGGTAAAAAATTTTCGAATGAGAAATATAATAATGGATTCTGAAAGCGCGGATTCTCTGAGCGTCATGGAGCTAGAGCGTAAATCTGACTATTTGGGTGAAATTTATGGAATGGAACCACATGAGTTTGTTGAAGCTGGTAGAGAATTGATGGAATATATCGTACAGTTTCTTTCCACGTTAAGATCACAGCAACCGGTGGCAAAAATCAAATTTGGATATTTGAGACCATTGATACCAGATAAAGGTCCAAAAAAGTCAGAAGATTGGGAAAAAATTATGGATGACTTTGAACAATTGATACCTCCTGGAATTCAATCATCTTATCATCCAAGATTTGTCAGTTATTTTCCCATGGGTGGATCGTTTCCAAGCATTTTAGGTGAAGCACTCATAGCTTCTCTCGGCACTCTGCCCGCTTCAGTCGTAAGTAATCGAAACCTTGAAACTTCGATTCCCTCTCAATAACTATTGACGAAATCAAACCACTGATAATGATCAATTTTAAGGAAGCAGCCCCAGCTGCTACAGAATTGGAGAATATTTGCTTGGATTGGATGGGTGAGTAAAATACCTTCATGGGACTCGATTAGAAAATTCAATTCACTGCTCTCTAGCCAAAGCGACGGGATTACCTGACTTTTTTCTCTTCAAATCGAAGAAAGGAGGAGGGGTTATGCAGGTAGGAACTATTTTCTGGAGTTTGCTGAACTTTCTCTGAATTTTTATCATTCATTGAGAAAAGCCAAGTGCTAGTGACTGTATGATCATCGTTATGTTAGCTGCTCGGTACAATGCTATCAGAAAATACAAGAAAAAGAACCCACAGATGAGCGAAACGGATATACTCGGAAAGCTTGTCATGTATTCATCTGAAGAGGTAATGGTGTTTGGAAATTTCGCTCGAATTTTCCGATAAATGAGTATTTTTAATTTTCTAGGCTCATTCATGTGTGAGGAAAGGCGCCAAACTCTGTATTATAAATCATCGAGTTCTACCAACTGATGATCGTTTCCGTCTTCGTGGGTCAACACTTGAGAAAGCAATTAAAGAGGATAGAGAGAAGGGTTTGTGGCCTTTCTTGGCATTTGCCACTATTGGAACAACTTCAACTGGCTCAGTCGATCCGATCGATGAACTTGGAAAAGTTTGTCAACGACAGGACGTATATTTCCATGTTGATGGAGCCTATGGTGGAAGCTTTTTGATTTGTCCTGAGTACAGAAATTTTTCAAAAGGTCTGGAGGTGAGCATTTGTTATCACTGATATATTGTTTTATAAGTTTTTTTTTCATGTTTTCACGATCTAGTATGTCAATTCATACAATTTCAATCCGAACAAAAATCTTTTGGTTGTACCAGATAGTTCTCTACTGTGGTAAGTATAGTAGAATTGCAAAATTTTCTCCATCATTTTGCATCGATTTTAACTATTCTCAATTTTTGGCCATAAGGGTGAAAGATAAGAAAACACACACAAGTGCCTTCCTGGTTGATGCAGCCTATCTTGAAAACGAAGATGCTAACGATAACGAGCAATATTATGACTATCGAGTAAGTATTAAATTAGTAAAATTGTGGAGGTGTCTAGAGAAAGTAATGAATGATCCGTCCTGTAATTCAACCGCATTCAAGTATTGAGACTGATATTGTTAGCGTTAGAGTTGCACTATCACCTCTAAAAACCATTTTTCACATATGATGAAGCAATTATCATCAAATTAAAGGGTTCATTGATTATCTTAGAATTGGGGAATAGCTTTGTCAAGACGATTTCGGTCTCTCAAATTGTGGTTTACCGTGAAAAAATATGGAATATCTGGCCTACAGGAACATATACGTAGAGTAAGTTGCTGTTGATCAAATAGTTCTCATCATTTGATGATTCTGATATTCTGCCAGAACGTTGCTGTTGCCAAAGTGTTCGAAGAACTTATCCGAAAAGATGATAGATTTGAAATCTTCAATAATGTCTTATTTTCCCTCATTTGCATTCGATGCAGTATATCTATCACAAACTATTGTTAAAGATCAATTCGTAATTCGTGTCAGTGTTAATTCACCCCATGCTAATGCTGATGATATGAAGACTGTATACAAAATTATTGCCAAGCAAGCAAGCATCCTTTTGGAAGGTATCCAATCGAAAGAAAACATTGATACAGTTACTGTTGAGAAGCAAGGGTCTGGAAGTTCCAACGGAACCTCAGAAACTGACAAAAGTGGAACTTCTAATCCAACAGGATCTCTCAGCATCAATCGCGAATTAACCAGAGAGACCTCTCACCCAAATCCGAGTGGAGAAACTATCCCAACCGAGAATCTTGGTCACCTCATTTCTCCATTCAACTAGAAATTGATAATTATTATAATATAACAATATTAATAGTAATAACTGAAAGTTTAGACAATAAGCTCATTAAAATTCCAGACTTAGAACATGGAGAACATTCAAAAGTTTGAACTTTTCTGATTGAAACTGGCTTACAATGATCCTCACATCAAAAGTGCATTGTGAAGTAAAATGCTCAAAATCAGCTGTGCTCAGAACGATTGGCAACAAACTCTTCGGCTTTGGGCAAATAATTGAGTTAAATATGAAAAAAAACTTTTACTCATAGTGAGAAATCAAGCGAATGACTTTAGCTCAACGTTTCATAGCAATAGGAATGGTAAATCATGAAAACTATTCATCTAATCTTTTTGCTGAATCCTTCAGTTTTATATACTTATCGTCAGCAGCGTGAAAATCGAACTGGTTGTTGCAAAGGTAAATTATTTTCTCCTTTACTGAGATTTATGATTTATTGACTTCTTTTAATCATAGAAATCCGATCTAGAAGTTCATATAAGGCTATAATTTTCACTCAAATACTGATTCGAGCTCCACAGATAGAGTTATGATAGCGAAAATATTTCTCTTCACCTCCTGCACCCGCAGATAGAGAGCTGATACATTCAAAGTGCAATATCGAATGAGAGAATCGACTCGATGAGGTCACTCAGGAACAGACAATTGCATTGATCTAAAATATGTGATATAAAAATTATGGATGAAATATAAACAGTTGTAGTGAGAAGCATCCAGATTTTGGTTCTCTCATATCAGCGACGATTCTGTTGAAACTGGCATAAAACCCAGAGTATCTCATGTTCCGGGATTGAATAGTTTCTACCTTTCCTCAGTTTTTTTGTAGTGGGAAGAGAAAATTAACCTGAAATTTAGTGGAATTTTACCTTTCCAGAGAACTTTGGCTGATAGAGTTCAGAATTTTTCACTATAAATACGAGTTTTATTGATCCTTTCAGCATTTTTGCTTTTCGAACTTGATTGTATCGCTGACTCGTGCTGTATTTGATTTTATTATCTTATTTGGGAGTTGTATCAAAAATTCAAAAATGGATTCTGAAAACTCTATGAGTATAATGGAATTAGAACGTGGATCTGATTATTTGGGTAAAATATACGGAATGGAACCACATGAGTTTGTTCAAGCAGGTAAAGAAGTGATGGAATATATCGTACAGTTTCTTTCCACCTTGAGATCACAACCAGCTGTTGCAAAAGTCGAATTTGGATATTTGAGACCTTTGATACCAGATAAAGGTCCCAACAAGCCAGAAGATTGGAGAAAAATTATGGATGACATTAAACGATTGATACCTCCTGGAGTTCAATCATTTTATCATCCAAGATTCGTCAGTTATTTTCCAATGGGTGGATCTTTTCCCGGCATTTTAGGTGAAGCACTCATTGCCGCCTTTGGTACTCTGGCTTTTTCAGTCGTAAGTAATCAAAAACGTTAAGGCCTTGATTCTCTCTCCCTAACTATTCACGCAATCATATTGCTAATGATCATTAATTTTAAGGAAGCGGCACCAGCGGCTACAGAATTGGAAAATATTTGCTTAGATTGGATGGGTGAGTAGAATAACCTATTAGAATTCTATTGAAAAAATTTGATTCAATTCACTGCTCTCTAGCCAAAGCCACAGGATTACCTGACTTTTTTCTCTTCAAATCGAAGAAAGGAGGAGGGGTTATGCAGGTAGGAACTATTATTCAGAGTTTTCTGAACTTTCTCTGAATTTTTATCGTTCATGAAAATAGCCAAGTGCTAGTGATTGTATGATCGTCATTATGTTAGCTGCTCGGTACAACGCTATCAGAAAATACAAGAAAAAGAATCCACAGATGAGCGAAACTGATATACTCGGAAAGCTTGTCATGTATTCATCTGAAGAGGTAATGGTGTTTGGAAATTTCGCTCGAATTTTCCAATAAATGAGTATTTTTAATTTTCTAGGCTCATTCATGTGTGAGAAAAGGCGCCAAACTCTGTCTTATAAATCATCGAGTGTTACCAACTGATGATCGTTTCCGTCTCCGTGGACCAACACTTGAGAAAGCAATTAAAGAGGATAGAGAGAAGGGTTTGTGGCCCTTCTTGGCTTTCGCCACTATTGGAACAACTTCAACTGGCTCAGTCGATCCGATCGATGAACTTGGAAAAGTTTGTCAACGACAGGACGTATATTTCCATGTTGATGGAGCTTATGGTGGATGCTTTTTGATCTGTCCTGAGTACAGAAATTTTTCTAAAGGTCTAGAGGTGAGCATTTGTTATCACTGATATATTGTTCTATAAGTTTTCTTTCGTGTTTTCACGATCTAGTATGTCAATTCATACAATTTCAATCCAAACAAGAATCTTTTGGTTGTACCAGATAGTTCTCTACTGTGGTAAGTACAGTAGAATTGCAAAATTTTCTCCATCCTTTTTCATTCCATTCTAACTATTCCCAATTTTGGCCACAAGGGTGAAAGATAAGAAAACACACACAAGTGCCTTTCTGGTGGATGCAGCCTACCTTGAAGATGAAAGTGTTGAGGACAACGTGCAATATTATGATTATCGAGTGAGTATTAAATCAGTAAAATTCCAAGGTGTCAAGAGGAAGTTATGAATGATCGATCATGTCATTCAATCACATTCAATTTTGGAGCTGATATTGTTCGAATAGCACCGTGACCTCTTAAAACCTATCATTCCACATTTGATGGAGCAATTTTGATCAAACTAACGAGGTCATTCAATATCTTAGAATTGGGGAATAGCTTTGTCACGACGATTCCGATCCCTCAAATTGTGGTCCACGGTGAGAAAATATGGAATATCTGGCCTACAGGAACATATACGTAGAGTAAGTTGCTGTTGATCAAATAGTTCTCATCATCTGATGATTCTGATATTTTGCCAGAACGTTGCTGTTGCCAGAGTGTTCGAAGAACTTATCCGAAAGGATGATAGATTTGAAATCTTCAATGATGTCTTATTTTCCCTTGTTTGCATTCGATTGAAGGTACGTTCACACACTAATTCAGTCATTGAATCTTATTTAAGAAAATTCCATTCTTAGGGAAGCGATGCATTGAATGAAAAACTATTCGATATGGTTCGTGAAACTCATGCAGTATATCTATCACAAACTATTGTTAAAGATCAATTCGTAATTCGTGTCAGCGTTAATTCACCCCATGCTAATGCTGATGATATGAAGACTGTATACAAAATTATTTCCAAGCAAGCAAGCATACTTTTGGAAGGTATCAAATCGAAAGAAAACATTGATACAGTTACTGTTGAGAAGCAAGGGTCTGGAAGTTCCAACGGAACTTCAGAAACTGACAAAAGTGGAACTTCTAATCCAACAGGATCTCTCAGCATCAGGCGCGAATCCACCGGAGAGACCTGTCACCCAAATCCGAGTGGAGAACCTATCCCAACCGAGAATCTTGGTCGCTTCATTTCCCCATTTAACTGAGGATTGATGATCATAGTGGCAGAAAATTAAATAATTGAAAGTTTAGGTAACAAGTTCAGGGAAACTCCTGGCTCAGAACATGGAGGAAATTCAAAAATTTGAACTTTTATAGAGAAATTCTGCTAAGTGTGATATTAAAATGTTATGTCAAATAACGGTCACTTGATTAAATATAGCTATTAGGCAGTCACATTGGGCCTTTTTTCCTTGATCATAATCCCTATACTTGTAATACGCCTACCTCATAGGATTCACGTTGGAGATTCACGTTCTTTCTCTAGAACATTGTATAAGTCTACAGCCCTGTTTCCCTGTGGACTCACAGATTGCAGATTATTTGGAAAGGGTAATTATGTAAAGGTGAGTGAATCCTTTACATTCAACTCTCTCCCTTTCTCTCTTTCTCTCTCTCTCTCTCTCTCTCTCTCTCTCTCTCTCTCTCTCTCTTATTACTCCTGTTGTTGATTGGAAGCTCTTTTTCTCACGCTTCGAATGTCCCAATTACTTTCATTCGAGGACATTCAATCAATCATTGGAAGTGCCTAATCCACACTTCTTCTTCCAATCAAGTTCAATTGAGCGAAGGAATAATCACCGGATTTTTCTCTCTCATCTTTTTTCATGGTTCTTTGAGCACATTTCGAATCTTTCTCCTAGTTACTTCGACACATCATCCGATATCATTCTGGTATTCCTATCATGGGGCATTGAGATCAGTTATACACTATGTACTATAAATATCTTAATACCTATCTATAGCCAGATCATATGATGATATAAGTGTGGCTAAATAAAGTTTTGAGGCTTCTTCTACTAGCTTGTTTCACACTTTTCTAGATACATGGGATCCATGTTGGAAATTCTACCAATTTCTAGAATATTGGACCAGTTTCAGTGTTATTTCGACATTTAAGGGAACAAAGTGTTCCAAATGATACAATCACTCAATTGACAGTTTTAGGATAGATATGACGTTTTATCAAATGCAATTTTTACAATCAATGACTGTCAATTTCTAATCCGAAAATTGTCAAGGATCTTCTATATCTATAGATTTTCGATTGAAATTCGATTCATATTGTTATGATCTCAGACTCATTTGAGATCAATTGAGCCCTATTTTATGATATGCATGAGAATTAATCTTTTCACGAAATCTGATATGAGTTAGCAGGTTTATCGCTCAAAGTCTATGATCGATTCACAGTTGCTTGAATCAAAGCATCAAAGAATGATTATAAAACTTGTATCACAACCACAAGAGTTCCTGAATTGAGCAATTTAATGCTTCAATATTTTCCTTTCTTTTGTTTACTCAAGTCGATCATCATCTGCGAATCAACAAAAAGAAATCTGAATCGTGCTTTATTGGCTATTTTGGGTTCTATCTCTTTCTTTCTTTCACTCTTTCTTTCACAAATCATATCCTTCAACATTGAGCCTTGGTGTTCTTGGCTCGGGAAAACAATGTAAATAGAGTGAAAACCAGAGAATCTTTGGGTTTTTTGCACTTTATTATGACAAAAGATATCTGGAAGAGTTTATTCTCGTTATTTTCGTATTAGTAAGACTCAATGTTAGTGAGTGATTGAGAAAGAGAAATCCAGGGATTGCTTCTCAAAATAATCCTGATTTTTGTGCTATTCTTGAATCAAAATCTATTCCCCAATTCATCTTTGAAGCTAAAAGGAGCTCAATGTTTTCAAATAAAGAGAATCGATTCTTTTTTGATTGAAAATGGCTCCCAGTGATTCTCACATCAACAGTGTACTGAGAAGTAAAATGCTCAAAATCAGCTGAGCTCAGAATGATTGGCAACAAACTCTCCGGCTCTAAGCAAATGATTGAGTTGAATATCGACGAAAAGTTCACGGAAACGTATCGTGAGAAATCATATGAGTGACCTGAATTCAATGTTTCATAGCATTAGAGACGGTGGATAAGAGAGACTATCTACAGTATTTACACTGTACTGTAATCTCAATGCTCAATCCATCAAGTTATATCAATCAATTTCATTTCTGAGCAGTGTGAAACTGGTATTTGCATGTGTAAATTATTTTCTCTCCTTGCTCAGGTTTATGATTTATCGACTTCTGCTAATCATAAAATTCAAATCTAGGATAAATCCATATAAAGCTATAATTTTCACTCAACTACTGATTTAAGTCTCACAAATAGTGGTATGATAGTGAAAATAATTCTCCTCACCTTTTACACATGCAGGTAGAGAGCCGATACATTCAAAGTGCAATATCGAATGAGAGAATCGATTCGATGAAGTCACTTTGGGGCACACAATTACATAGGTTTAAAATGTGAGAAGTAAAAACGCTGGATGAAATATTGATAGTCGAAGCGATAGTATTCAAATTTTAGTCCTCCCCCATAAGCAGCGATTCTGTTGGAACCGGGATAGAATCTATAGTAACTCAGGTTCCGGGAATTGAACAGTTTGTGGCTTTCCTCGGTTTTTTGTGGGGGGAAGAGAAAATTAGCCTGAAATTCGGTGGAATTTTACACTTTCAAAGAACTTCGTCCAGCTGATCAAGTTCGGAATTTCCACTATAAATACGAGCTTTATCGGCCTTTTCAGCATATTTTTTTGAATTTGTATCGTTGACTCGTATTTGATTCTTTTTCTCTTTACGTTGTGTTGTAAGTTGTGTAGAAAGTTCAAATAATGGATTCTGAAAACCCTCTAAGCGTAATGGAATTAGAGCGTGGATCTGACTATTTGGGTAAAATATACGGAATGGAATCACATGAGTTTGTTCAAGCTGGTAAAGAATTGATGGAATACATTGTACAATTCATTTCTACCTTGAGATCTCAACCAGCCGTAGCAAGAGTTGAATTTGGATATCTCCGGCCTCTACTTCCGGAAAAAAGTCCCAATAAGCCGGAAGATTGGGATAAAATTATGGATGATTTTGATCGATTCATCAGACCTGGACTTCAATCAAAGATCCATCCAAGATTTGTTGGCTATTTCCCAACAGCAACATCTTACCCCAGTATTCTGGGGGATGCTCTTACAGCTGTCGTTGCAACTTTACCCTTTGCAATCGTACGTGAAATGCAGAATCTGTATCAGAATTCTGGCTCTGAATAACTTTTAACTGAATGAATTTTTTCACTATCCAAAGGACTGTTCACCAGCAGGATCTGAGTTAGAGAACATTTGCTCAGATTGGATGGGTAAGTAGTATATCTTTCCCCAACAATAAGAAGAGATATAATCTGATCCACAAATATTACAGCCAAAGCTCTAGGATTACCAGAATTTTACATGTTCCCCTCAGACAAGGGAGGAGGAATTATTCTGGTAAAGTTTTTTCCTCAAAATCTTGGAAATGAATTCAAAACTGTTCCTATTTTGTAGCCAGGAGCTAGTGACAGTGTAACCATCGCTATTTTGGCTGCCCGATCTAGAGCAATCAGAAAGTACAAGAAGAAGTTTCCTCAAATGAAGAGATGGGAAATACTGGGGAAATTGGTTATGTACTCTTCACAAGAGGTTGATAATATTCGGAACTGGAATTATCTGACGTTTCGTTAATTGTTTTTCGATTATTTCAGGCTCATTCATGTGTTCCCAAAGGTGCAGAGCTTGCTCTCCTCAATAATCGAGTACTCCCAACTGATGATCGTTTTCGCATTCGTCCATCAACACTTGAGAAAGCAATCCAAGCAGATAAAGAGAATGGTTTGTGGCCTTTCTTGGTAGTTGCTACTATGGGCACAACTTCAACCGCATCGGTTGATCCTATTGAAGAAATCGGTAAAATTTGCAAACGAGAGGACTTATATTTCCATGTGGACGGAGCGTATGGAGGATGCTTCCTGATCTGTCCTGAGTTTAGAACTTTTTCCAAAGGAATGGAAGTAAGATATTACAACCCATGATGCTCATTTCTAAACCATTTACGGCGTCTTTTGATACAGTATGTTGATTCTTTCAATACAAATCCTCACAAAAACCTTCTCGTATCACATGAGTGTGGTTTCTTGTGGTAAGTTCGAAGTTGAATATACACAATGTACCTTTTGGTTCAAATTTTTCCTTCTAATTCATCAAATTCTTCGCTTCAGGGTTCGTGATAAGAGAGCTCACACTAGTGCCTTCGTGGTAGGGGCAGCATTCCTCGAAACTGAAGAATCCAATCAGTTCTATGACTATCGAGTGAGTTGAGCTCAGTAACTTTCAGCAAATTTGATAATATTTTATATCGTATCAGAATTGGGGTATAGCACTCACAAGACGAATGCGATCTTTAAAAGTGTGGTTTGTGATGAAAAAGTATGGTATATCTGGCATACAAGAGCATATACGAAGAGTAAGTATCTTTCATCAAATTGATCAAACCCAGAACTCGAAATAATTAAAACCACTGTATTTCATTAGAACGTCGCCGTTGCAAGAGTGTTTGAGGATCTCATCCGTAAAGATGATAGATTTGAAATTTTCAATGATGTCTTATTTTCCCTTATTTGCATTCGACTGAAGGTAAGCTTACTGTCAAGTCCATTTATTGTACATCCTCTGATTTGAGAAACTTTTTGTTTTAGGGAAGTGATGCACTGAATGAAAAACTATTTGAAATGGTTCGTGAAACTCATGCAGCATATCTATCGCAAACTATTGTGAAAAATCAATATGTAATTCGTGTCAGCGTTAATTCACCACATGCTAATGCTGGTGATATGAAGACTGTATACAATATTCTCGCCCAAAAAGCAAGTGAACTTTTGGAGGGTATCAAATCGAAAGAAAAAATTGATACAACTTCAGTAGAGAAGCAGGGGCAAAGCTCTGGAAATCCTGACGGAGCCTCCCAGATCGACAAAAGTGGAACTCTTGATCCAAAAGGATCTGGTATCCTAAATCGTGAATTTGCCGGAAAGACTTCTTGCACAACTTCTGGTGGTGAATATCATTCAACCGAGAATGACATTGGTTATCTCTTACGTCCATTGGATTGAGAGTTTTAGTACAAACTGTAAGACTGAATAATATTCAGATCGAAGAAGAAAAAATCTATCAGAATGATCAATTTCCACTTGAATGCTTATAGAGGTGAACATCAAGATTAGCATATACATGTACATCATATATATCATATATTCAGTCATTTAGGTGGATCTTAAGGATATTGTTAGGCTCGATTCGGTTTCGATTGTTTATAAACAATTTGACGAGGGAAAAAGAGCGCATTTGCTAGTCTAATATGAATAAACATTTAACATAAATATATTCAACCGATATTAAGTTGATTGCGTTTTGAATAGCATACCAATGCCTAACCTCAGTTTCTTGTTGGTTTCTCCAAAGAGATCATTCTTAGCCTCTATCCACCCCTATTTGGTTTGGTAGGTCCGAAAATTTTGATTACCATCATCCATATCAAGTTATTCTAATCATTAATGGATATGAGGCATCGGCGAAAGATCAACACATTAGTTATTGAAAAATGGTCTTGATGCCTTCATATTTGACAAGTTAAACGTAACAAGAACCAGAAAAAAGTTATCTGGTTATATTGTTTTGGGAACAAAAGCTCGATCTTCTTGTTCGATGATTGCTTTCATTAAGGATGTAAATTCCAATCTTGACCCCTTTGAGGCGATTCTATAGAAACCGGGCAAGAGCCCACAATAGTTTAGATTCTAGAATAGATAAGTTTCTAGCTTTACATCACTTTTGTGAAGGGGAGAAAAAACTGAAAGGAAGTTTGATGAAACTTCCACTTCCGAAACGATTCAACTGAAATGCTCAATGAGTTCAATGATCATCCTTGAAATTTTGAATATAAGCCCAAACTTGATACGTTGTAGAACATTTTCTTTTTGGAATTGATTGTATTGTTCACTCCTGCATAACTTTTTTTTATTTTGAAATTGTATTGTAAGTTAGAACTATGGATTCTGAAAATTCTCTGAGTATCATGGAACTAGAGCGTGGATCCGATAATTTGGGTAAAATTTACGGAATGGAGCCTCATGAGTTTGTTCAAGCTGGCAAAGGATTGATGGAATACATTGTACAGTTTATTGCCACCCTAAGATCTCAGCCAGCCGTAGTGAAAGTCGAATTTGGGTATCTACGGCCTTTACTTCCGGAGCGAAGTCCCAACAAACCGGAAGATTGGGATAAAATATTGGAAGATTTTGACCGATTCATCAGGCCAGGAGTTCAACCAAAAATACACCCAAGATTTGTTGCTTACTTTCCAACAGGCACATCTTTTCCCAATATTTTGGCTGATGCTCTCATAGCATCTCTTGCTACTCTGCCGTATTCAGTAGTAAGTATAAGTATAATGCAAAATATACTGAAATTCAAACTTCAAACTAAATAAATTTCTTTTGCTATCGAAAGGAAGCGGCACCAGCAGGATCTGAGTTGGAGAACATTTGCTCAGATTGGATGGGTAAGTACATATTCATGTGCCATATCTTCTTGAGAAATGAGCAGAAACATAATCAAATCTATGATTTTTCAGCTAAAGCCTTAGGATTACCAGGATTCTTTCTCTTTCCCTCTAAGAAAGGAGGAGGATGCATGACGGTAAAGTTATTCTTTCTGAAAATATTGGAACTGAATCACTAATAACTAAGGATCTTTCCAGCCAGGAGGTAGTGACAGTGTTACAATCGCCATTTTGGCCGCTCGATACAATGCAATCAGAAATTACAAGAAAAAGTTTCCAAACATGAAGAGAAGTGAAATACTTGAGAAATTGGTCATGTACTATTCACAAGAGGTTAATAATATTTGAAACTCAAATTTACTCATTTCATTTTTGATTAATTGATTTTTTATTGTTTCAGGCTCATTCTTGCATTCCTAAAGGGGCAGAACTTGCTCTTCTTAATCGTCGAGTTCTGCCAACTGATGATCGCTTTCGTCTTCGTGGGCCAACACTTGAGAAAGCAATCAAAGCGGATAAAGAGAAGGGTTTGTGGCCTTTCTTAGCATTTGCTACCATCGGAACAACATCTACTGCCTCGGCTGATCCTATTGACGAACTTGGAAAAGTTTGTAAAAAAGAGGACTTATACTTCCATGTGGATGGATCGTATGGAGGATGTTTTCTCATCTGTCCTGAGTACAGAAACTTTTCTGAGGGAATGGAGGTAGGAATTTATAGTTCATGATACTTAGTTCTAAGCCAAATCTCATATTTTTCGATTTAGTATGCTAATTCTTTCAATATGAATCCACATAAAAACCTTCTTGTTTCACCTGACTGTGGTTTGTTGTGGTAAGTTTGTGACTTGATATGTCCTCCAGATAGAACGATTACTTTCAATTCTTCAAATTCCTTATTACAGGGTTCGAGATAAGAAAGCTCATACCAATGCTTTCGCAGTAGATGCAGCATTTCTTGAAGATGAAGAATCGCAACAATACTATGACTATCGAGTAAGTACAACAAGAAACTCAACAGAATGGAACTCATAAAAATTCGCACTGAATCAGAATTGGGGAATAGCACTGACAAGACGAATGCGATCATTGAAGCTATGGTTTGTAATGAAAAAATATGGAATATCCGGCTTACAGGACCATATACGAAGAGTAAGTCGCAATCAACATTATAATTTATGCCTGAAACTATAAACTACTGTATTTAATCAGAACGCTGCTGTTGCGAAAGTGTTTGAGGGCCTCATCCGTAAAGATGATAGATTTGAAGTTTTCAATGATGTCTTATTTTCCCTTGTTTGCATTCGACTGAAGGTAAGCTTATTACCAAGCCCATTCATTGTACATCCTCTGATTTGAGAAACTTTTTGTTTTAGGGAAGTGATGCGCTGAATGAAAAACTATTCGATATGGTTCGTGAAACTCATGGAGTGTATCTGTCTAAAACTACGGTCAAAAATCAATATGTAATTCGTGTCAGTGTTGACTCACCACACGCTAATGGCGGTGATATGAAAACTATATACAATATTTTTTCCGAACAAGCGAGCGAACTCTTGGAAGGTATCAAATCGAAAGGGAACATAGATACAACTTCGGTGGAAAAGCAAGGGCAAAGCTCTGGAAATCCTGACGGAACTTCCACTCCGATCGGATCTGGTAACTTAACTCGTGAATTTACCGGAAAAACTTCTTGTTCAGTTTCTGATGGCGAACATCCTTCAACAGATGACATTGGTCAGCTCTTACGCCCATTGGATTAAGAGTTCAGTACAGAATAGAAACTTATAGTTGACCAATAGTCGGATCAGAGAGCGAAAAATGTGCCTGTGATCAAATTTCCGTTTTAGAATTTATAGAAGCGAAAAATAGAGTCAAAACTGATAATGAATAAATGCTGATTGATTATGAGTACCCATCTAAATGAGTGCTATTGGTTTCGATCACGCTTTCAACAGTATATTAATCTCAAATTTCCAATTCAACCTCTTTTGTGGTTTTCCAGTGAGTTCATTGATTCTCTTCTAGTTCTCGAAGTTTATTTGTTTGTTTTATTTCTAATATCTGTGAACTTTGAACGATATTAGCCCTATCTGGTGAATTTGTTGGAGGCATAGAGCAAAAATCAACAAGCTGGTCTTCGAATAAGTTGAAAGATTGGCCCTTAGATCATTGAAAAATGTTCCTTATATTCTCATATTGGATAAAATAAACATTCAAAACTCTAGAAGGAGGCATTTGATTGTTTTGTTTCTTAGTGATAGCTCAGTTTTTCTGTTACATTTTTTCGCTAAGAAAAAAATCTTTCTTTGAAAACTCTATCTGTTCAAGAATTACTATTCTCAGATTATTTCCTGATCAACGCCGGCAGAAAATAGTGTTTATATCATCTGAAAAGATTGAGTTAGCAAGAAGACATTTTTAGAAGAATACTCTCCAGATTATTTTTGTTGAATTCTCAAACTATAACAATGGAGTCAGAACGCGTAGGATAAATCATCATCATACATCTTCATGTCTACATCCATTTTTGGAACTGAATGTTTCCAAGTATATGTCATGTGAATCGAAAAAGAAGAGTTGTCAGTTGAAATTAGGAATCATCTCGAATTCTATTTGAATTCAGTTATCATGCTAGTGAAACATTTGTTCAACAATATTGAACAATGTAACTTTCTATTCCCCAAAAGAGAGAACACTAGATGATAATTAGTTTGTTCACTGTGTGTTCATCAACACCATAAGCCTCAACCTATGATCTTTAGCATCTAGTAAGGCTAAACTCTCATGTGCCTTTCAAATTCATGATTCCCAAGAGTACACACACAAATATACGTATAACTCTTGAGAATAGAATCGATTGGCCGGTACTGTTGCTGTTGATCAAGCAATGGAAAGAGAAGGAAAATTGCTTTTCAAAGTAATAGTAATGGTCAGTAGCGTGTCACTTGGTGAAGGTATTCAAGATACCTTTTTTCGATCATTCCTCAGCTTCCTTTTTACTTTCAAGAGTCAGATAGAAGAGAGAAAGAGAGAGAGAGAGAGAGAGAGAGAGAGAGAGAGAGAGAGAAAACTTTTCCTCAAGACGATAGAGGCAATTGACTGCTTATTGATACTTTTACTGTGAGCTTAGTGAAAATTCTTTCTCTCTACTTTCCAGGTTAATCAAGTTGGTACTACTCACCTCGTATTGGTTGCTCTTCGACTTGAATGGAAATGGCCTCTCCTAATTCACATAATGCAAACTCTTCAGATAAAGATTCGACACCAGATGAGCGACTTGTGCATGAGCTGCTTGATGTTTCCGATTCCAGATAGTAACTTGATGTTGGCAATGGTAAACTGAGTTTCTTGGATTTCTCGTTGAAGGATCCACTTCGATGAATGCCTGGAAGAAGCGAAAGAGAGAGAGAGAGAATATTTCAGCACATTTGATGAGTACTCTCAGATTCTGGATAGTCAATTCTTTAAGAAGGAAGATTTCGGAGTTCAATTAACGATTTTCGAGTAAATTGGAGAAATCAACCCACAAGAAGATAGCAAACTTTGTCTTCGCGCATGAAGGGGTGACTCAGCAGTGTGGTTCATGTTGATGATGAAACTAATTTGTCAAGAATCTGAGGAAAAGTTGAGTATTTCTCAAGCTTTGTTGGCTAAATTGACAACAAAAATGCAATGAGATGATGGGAAGTGATCCTTTTTCTTAGCTTTAGCACATTCATTTAGAAAATTTCACTCATTCACGATAATAATTGAATTATTTCAGTGAGAAGAATAATACACAAAATTCAATTTCTTGCAGCTAAAAAGTGATCCAAATTTATGCAAATGATCACTGTCAGGGTGAACACTTTGATGTTATGAATTCAAAATTTATAAACACAATTCAACTACTCGAGGAATATCGGTGAAAATTGTTAGTCAACTGGGTAGTAAAAGACACAGAATACTTCTGGGCACCCATCAGTAGCATCACTCATGGAATCTGAGTAAGGGAAGTGAATTGATTCAGCGAGTGAGAAGTGGATGATTTTGGGAGCAAATCATGAAGAGAGATAGAGAGAGAGAAAGTGTGAAGGAGAGAAAGAAGCAAAGTTCAATCTGAAAATGTCACTGTGAAAACCAGGAAGAGAAAAGTGAAATGTTTGAAATTGAATAGATTCTGATATATCCATCTCAACAGCATATTACTCTCTCTATCTTTCCCTTCCTCTTTCTATTTTCCCTGGGAATTGCTATGCTTCAGCTCGATGAGTATCTATGATTTGAGCCTCTCTCTCTCTCTCTCTCTCTCTCTCTCTCTCTCTCTCTCTCTCTCTTCCTCTATCAACCTATTCTGCTGATTCTCAATCTGTTTCTCTTTTCTTCTATTTTTCCAGTTAATTAGTCACACGATAAAATGAAATGAATTGGCCAAATTGAACAATCATTGTTACATGGAGGAGCTAGATGATTGGAAAAAAAGTAGAACATTTTCTAAAGGATCCAGAATATTGACAGAGAATCAGGTTCAAGTGACAAGATGAGATAGAATCGTTTTTGGCAAAAAGGATTCACCGTATAGTAGTAGTGAGATTGGATTCTGTTTATTTTCAGGCCAAAAATAGAATGAAAACAGAAACAATTGGTCATGAGCACGGAAATTATTTTCTCTAATCGAATTTACTGCCATGTTCCTGGATGATATGTGCAAGAAATGATTTCCAGGTTTAACTGTTGAAGTGAGAGACTATACTCTTGTTTTCTTTCAATTTCCAGTGAGAATGAACCAAACGTTGGAAACAGAATGAGAGCAGAATCAGTCAACTTTTTCCATTAGATCTCGGAAAATCTCATCAACATCTCCTCGTGGCATGAGATTCTTGTGAATAAATTCGATCGAATGTACTATCGATAGACTTTTGATGCATACAAACAAGTGAGTGGAAATTGAAACATTTGTTGCTGCTCTCAATCTGTATTCTACTAAATTAAAAGTTTCTTGATGAATTTATTCAGTTTTTCTCATCAGAATGTTCGATAGAAGGGTTGATGGAGCATGGAGCAAACTCTGGCCTAATGTTATTATCAGGATCAAATATTATGAGCTGAGGACACTCAATTTGAAATGGAGATTTTGTGCAAAACACGTGATGGGTATGACTAGATATGAACATCTCTGATGTCAATCGATCGATATTTTATGGAACGCTGTTACGCTACTTTTCTCAGATTCTTTATCAGAATGGATGATGAAAGTTCTCCTGATACCGATAAATAGTCAGAATAGTAGTGTTGCTTTACAATTTTCACATCACTATTTCCACCGATATTCCCATGTGAATTTCGATAGCAAACCTCGTGCTATTCATGAATCGAAAGAAAGAAAGAGAGAGAAAGAAGCCCTCTTAAAAGTGCAACTTTTGTTGAACTGATGGCTTCTCCTTCAGTCTCCATCTCAGTATCTGAGAATTCATTGTGTGCATGTGTTTATCTGATACAGAATGTGTGAATAACTTCCAATAGGATTCCTGTCAATAGATCGAAGAATTGCCTCGATTTTTCTTTCCTCTTCCGAGGTTTTATCAGAATCTCCCTATTCATTGCATGGATTCATTCTGCTGGACAGAAATAGGAAAAAGAAAAAGAAACCACATCAAAAGTCTTACTGGATCAGAAACTGTGGGTAATTAGTCAGTATGTAGTGGCTCAATTCATTGGCAAAGAAAGAAAAAAAGAAAGAGAGAAAGAGAGAAAGAGAGAGAGAGAGAGAGAGAGAGAGAGAGAGAGAGAGAGAGAGAGAGAGAGAGAGAGAGAGAGAGAGAGAGAGAG
>QZCP01000579.1:159362-221670 GCA_003956705.1 Brevipalpus yothersi | reverse complement strand
CTCTCTCTCTCTCTCTCTCTCTCTCTCTCTCTCTCTCTCTCTCTCTCTCTCTTGATATCTTCCACTCATATACACACAGAAACACTCAAGTGATGCTTATCATTGTGATAGCCATTCGTAGTATGTTGCTCTGGAACATTTGGGCTTTCACAGCCAGAAACAGCGAGAGAAAGAAAAAGTAAACTCTCTAAGAAGAATTTGAGAAGATGATGCTGAAGGACATGAGTTAGAGAGAGAGAGAGAGAGAGAGAGAGAAAATTCAATTCCTAAAAGACCCGTTGAAGAGGGTGTGAAGAGAGGAGGAGAGAAAAGTTAGCTTTATGAAAGTAAATATTTTGGATGGTGTATGTCATTTATGGAATTTTTGGGAAGCTGAGAGAATAACCTTCACCTCCTCCTCCTCTCGTATGTATGTGTTCACATTCACATGCACAAACACACACATATTCAGTTTTGTCTTTCGTATACACACACGCCAGAACTTTGTATTCAGAATTACAAACTAGTATAATAGTGGTCATAGAAGCTCACGCATCAAGCATGTGTATATTCCAAGTATCCCAGTCAACAGATTCTGAGTCCTCGGAATTCCATATGGAATCTTTTTCATATCTTTTTGGGCCAAAACTCATTCTAGATTGGAACAGTGAAAAGATTCTTCAAAGATTCTTTGGTCTATTCCATTTCCCCCTTTTTTAAAAGACATTGAATCATATTCATGATTCCAGTTCGCTGAGAATTAGATTCCGATTCTCATTTCAGAAGGAAACGTTTCTCATAATTTTCGAACTATCAACTGGGAAACGTTTCGCCAATAGCCAACCTCATGAAACGTTTCCTCAAGTGCTCTTTGATTGCTGCCAATTCTTCTAAGATTCGTTTCCCAATCATGAGAAATGCTCTGGGAATTCCATTTCTTGTCCCAATAGCGGCCAAGCTCTCGCTTTATATTTTAACTTTGGCCTGAGAAGTCTACGGTTTCTCTTTCCGGTTAAAATTTCGAACATTTTGATTGCTTTTCAGAGAGCTCAGAAACCTTTTCACACCACAAGAAAGTATTTGAAGGCATTTTTTATGAAAAATTTTAGTGGGACGGTCCTCATCTTTGAGATAGTCCTACTTTTAACTCTCTAAATTTTTGCACCAATTGAATCAAGAATATTACCCTTCATTCTGAATATTCGGATTGTTTGTAATTGATTCCGGGCCATGAATTAAATGGAATCATATTCGAAGATTCAGAGAAGCGTTTCTTTCCGGACAAGATATTTTTTTGTGGATAATCGAAGAATATGTCTCACCCGACAAAGATTAAGCTATTCCGGACCTTTTCTCATGAGACGAGGAAATTTTTCTCCAAGAAATCGTGAATTTTCCTTTTTCATTCTGATTCATTGTGGAAATAGATCCCCGATTCCTGATTATTAGTTTTTCCCCTCTTTTGCTATAAAATTGTTAAGAAAAGATTCCATAAAGAATCCGCACACTATCTGCACCTGATTCTAATCACAATCAATTTTCTTACACTTCAAAAAGACTGTATACGGAATCTTTTTGGTTTCTTATCCATTTTCTGTTGACTGGGATATTATATATGTGGTGTAATATTTTCCACCCAGATGTATGAGTGATTTTATTTTTCTATATTTTTGGCTTACTGTAATGTGTACATTTTGAAATGGGGGAAAGATGATGGTGATGATCATGAAGATGAGAAGAAGTAGAATAAGGAAAAGAAAGAGAAGATGGAGATGATGTGTACTCATTTCCGTCAGAAAATACGGCTCATCTTGAGAATACGTTCAGAATATCCAGAATCAGGGCAAACACAGATGGGAAGAGGATAATTTATTTGGGCTGGACCATGGCCGATACTAGGGTAAAAGGATCATCAAACGCATCATCATGAAAGAGAGAGAGAGAGAGGCAGATAGAGGAATGAAAATGATCATAAATGTGTGTGTATTTGTAGGAGAAAGAAGAGAAAGCAAGAGGAAAGAAAGAAAATCTTTTGCTCTTATTCACTTTCACCAATTCTGATTGTGACTAGTTTAAGTATGCAGATTATTGGTGTACAAATTCGGGTGGAACTGTTTGACAAAACTTATGGATTGACTATCAGCTGAATGAGAGAGAATGAAAGATTTTGCAAACTAGGAAGAGAGAATGTGAAAAAGATTCACTGCAGATTAGAGGTGAGAGAGGAATATAGGAATAGAGAAACAAAGAGAGAGAGAGAGAGAGAGAGAGAGAGAGAGAGAGAGAGAGAGAGAGAGAGAGAGAGAGAGAGAGAGAGAGAGAGAGATAAATTCGTTTAACTCATTAACATCAGAGGAAAATGAGTATCAACCAGATAAGCCGATCCATGAATCTTTTGTTCAGCCTAAATTAGAGAGAGAATAAGAGAATCATCCTCATTTTCAGTTGGGTTTATGCTAAGTTTTCCATTTTTTTCTTTTCTAGAAGCATCTCCTTTTTGGTTTACTATTCTTCTTTTTTTTAGTTTGCAGATGCTTGAAAATTTTGTATGCATCTTGAGAAGAGAGAGAGAGTGAGGGAGATATATGTACAAAAAGAACTACCCTGAGGCATGAGAATTGTCGAACATATCACAAACATATGATCAAACGAGTAGATTTTACAATTTTTTTCAACTCGCTTCCATCTATCTTCAACTTCTAGGAATGGAGTAAGGAAATGATGAATAAAGTAATATATTTCCATGGGCATCCAAATGATTTTTGTGGATACCAGAATAGTGGAAAGAAGAAAAGAATTTCATGGATGCTGTTATATATATCGTACATACATTCTCTCCTCTCAACCCTCCAACAACATTCACATTGAGTGAGGAAGGTATTAATTTTCACCCGAATCACAACATGGAATTTGTGGCTATGATTTATCATTGAAAAGACAGTACAGGTCTCTCTCTCTCTTTCTCGATTCTCTTGTATTGGTTCGTTTGGGGAATAAATTGCCACGAAATACGATCTTCTATCTTCACTTTTCTCTCTCTCTCTCTCTCTCTCTCTCTCTCCCTCTCTCTTTATTCGCCTCTTGATTTCGCTCTCTTTTCTCCTCTCCCTCCATGTATTCCCAGTTCATGGCTGATATTTCATGGTTCCATGGGGAATTCTCGAAAGGATCCAGGTTTTCACAGTAGAACCATATTGGCTAACCAGTACAAACTTGTCTACTACACATATTATACATACACAACTAGTTTTACGGTTAGTATTATGATAAAAGGAGGAAAGAGGCATATACATGATGATGATTACGTTGTCATCACTTAGAGATTCTTTTATCTCTCTCTCTCTTCCATGCATATACCTGATGGTTGATGTGTGGAAGTTATAAAATTGTTGGAAGAGAGCATCAAGTAAGGGTCACAAAACTAAGGATGAGTTGAGAAGAAGAAGAAGGAAAAGAAGATAGAAAGAAAAAAGTGTTGACAAGCTATCTGATGATAATATAAAGCATTTCCTCTTTGATCTCAAGGAAGTAATATATGAACAAAAACACATAATAAGCATTGAGCAACCACACATACACACCCTCATAATCGATAATATGAAGGAAAAACAAAGTTAGATTGATAATCGGTGGGCATTAAGTTTTTTTGTTCCACATTCTCTTCCCATAGCACAATTATATTTCATCATTCTTACCTTTTTGAACCAAGAGTTTTCCACCAATTTTTGTGTATGATTGTGCATTGTTCCAATACACACATGTATAAATATATCTCGCTTCTCGTGTACTTATTCTTTTTATCTTGTTCACTTCTTGGCGATCGAAACCATGATAAGGATGCCAACATGGTATATGTGCCCAGAGTGTGTGTGTGTGTGTGTGTGTGTGTGTGTTAATATGTGTATATGTGTCTCTCTGTATGTACGGTGTCAACTGAATCCCATGAACCAAAGTGCCTTGTCACTTGGAAAATAATGATCGCAATGAAAGTGATAATGGGCTGATATGATGTATGATCATTTATAATGTGATATTATGCTCGCCTCTTTCTTTTTCCTTGTCTCTCTCTCTCTCTCTCTCTCTCTCTCTCTCTCATTCTTCTTTCTCTTTCTTGTCTCCCAACTTATACACAAATATAAAATACTCTCAGTCTCATCTTTTTTCTTTTTTCTTTTTTCTCCCTATTTTTTCTTTATTCCTCTACTTATATTTCCGAGATTCTGTCTCTCTCCATCTATTTCTACTGCTCTAAAAGCATTATTCAACTGGCCACAGAATATGTGAAACCACAAGATAGTGCATACAAAAGGGCAGAGAAAGACATTACCACTCAGCAATCAGAACTAGAGGAATGCATACTTCTATTTTCAACATTTCAAAACACTACTTCTTCTATTTGTATTATATTCTTCTATTGAAATATTCAACCCATTGTTGGGGGATTTGGGACCGAGAGAAAAGAAAAATTTTCGCACAATATAATGTGGAAGCTTTGGGGAATCTTGTGCGAGAGTATTTTGGAATACTAGGAATCCCTTGCCGGTATGGAGAAGGAGTGATGATGAAATCAGAATGAGCATATACTAGTATATATGGACAAATGGTCATGGAAAATTGAATAAAAATACTTATCACTTTGCCTGAACCATAAACCAAGCTGAACTTTGATGAAAAAAATACCGTATATCCATGTGTACTTTTTGGTGGTCCTAAAACTATTCAATTGCAACTGCAGTTCTCTCTCTCTCTCTCTCTCTCTCTCTCTCTCTCTCTCTCTCTTCTCACTTGAAGTTTCTCTCTCTCTTTCTCTATGACTAAACTTGAACAGACTATGAGCTTTATTGAATTACAAGGTAATTTGATTTTCTATTAGATTCATCTCACCCAAAGCTGCCTTCATCTATCCATGGTATTCCTTCATTTCTCTATCACTTGCTTTCAGGTTTATCCACTACTTTCTCTCTCTCTCTCTCTCTCTCTTCCAGTATTTTCATCGCTGGTCTCGAAGCTCATGAAACTTTTCGGTTAGGGATTCTTTTTCCTATGGAATGTTTCCGCATCATTTTCGAGGGAAAAGAATTATATTGATGAATATTTCATGATATTCTGCTCATTTCGAGTATTTTCTAGTATTTTTAAATGTCTATGATTGAATTGAATGCTGTCAGACTCGTGGATATGTGAGTGTGTGTGGAGATATATATTCACTTACACACAGGAGATGCACGAAGTTGGTGAAAAAAATTGGAGAAATTTTCAAGTGTGTTCAGAAAAATGGAGGCAGTTTTTTTTCTTAAGAATTGAAAATGAAATTCTAGATAAAAAATGAACAAATTGGATCAAACCTTCGATTTTTTACTGTTTTTTGTCTCAAAAGATTGATTTTTTTTGTCTCGTTTTTTCTTGGAATGATTAATTATTGATTATTCGATTAGCATATTATGGAATGATAATTAATTAATTAATTAATAATGGTAATCAATAATCAATAATAATTGTAATAATAAATAATAAGCAATAATAGTAATAATAATAATAATAATAATGGTAATCAATAATCAATAATCAATAATTAATAATTAATAGTTAATAATAATCAATAATAATATTGATAATTAATTACAGTTATGTTCTTCTACACGACTGGTGAGTGGAACAAAGTCGTCAACGATCATTCTCATCATTATCTTAATTCATCATCATAATAATTTTTTTTACAACAAAATTTTTCTCATTCTTTTCGATCAGATTCCAGGTACATACAATATATATATACCGTTATCTTTTTTTACCATAATCTTGTGTTTTCTTGTTTACTTTTGATGATTAATCTTCATTTTTCCAACTTTCTTGTATCATCTTATTGTTTGTCTCCATGAATCACTTGTCTCATTAACACTTTTTAACACTTTTCATTATCTTTTTCACTTTATATTTCCTATGTGTTTGTGCGCTCAAATGCATGTGTTTTTTTATCACTTTTGGAAACTCGTGTGTGTACGTGTGCTTCAAACCCAAAACACTTGCTGCACACATTGATTTTGATTCTCTTTGAGGAAACACTAACACATCCAATCTGATGAGCTTTTGAATCATATTTATCTCACACAATTCAAATCACCAGATTAAATCACCATGAAAACAAATCACCATCACCATCTTCAATTATCATTGAAATATTCTTTCATTAACTTTCTTTAACACAATAACGATAGAACGTTGTTTATAGATATATATATATATAATATACTTTACTTTACTTTCACTTTTCGTTCTTCTTGCAAAACAATGTTGTTGATGTTGCTTGATGTTGTAAAACTTTTCTTTTTCTTCCTCCGCACATGTACATTATTCACTTGCGTATTACTTGCCCCGTAAAGTTAATCAGTTCATCAGTTTGAAAATTGTCCCATTTGTGGCCGGGATGCATGTTTGGTGGATGAGTTGGTGGGGGCTGAAGGCGTGTGTGTGTGTGTGTGTGTGTATGTCTGTGGAAATAGTATGTATTTTTTTGGAGGAGGTCCCAAGTCACTGAAACACCCACACACACACCACACACACACCACACACATCAACCCCCCGGGCTGATACACAAATTTACACCATATGAAATCTAGTTCTGCTTATTTACCCCAAAAACCGTTCGGTGGCATTCGTTTACCCGGATGTCCCATGCCACCGCCACCCGGTCCTGGTCCACCTCCACCCGAAAAGTGATGATGACCGGTGACATGACATGCGGTTGGATGGCATGAGTGCCAAGATGTGGACGGTGGTGCACCAACGGATGCTACACTGCCCATTTCGGCATCACTTCCGGTGTTACCTTCTTCTTGCATTTTCATTTGATTGGCGTAAAATTCCCACAACCGGGACACTATTAGTGTGGCCATTATTGACCCGTGATTATGTTCAATTAATCGTAACACAAAAACACCGTCCCATCCTAAATATTGGGCCGATATTTTACGTGCCAATCGGCCCACTTCGGCCATGGACACCAGACGTGTTCTCCATAAACACAAACGTATATATGCCAGCCGATTACATCGAAATGTTCTCCATGCCCAAAATAGTAATGATAGAACGTTAAGTGGTAATAGAAAGGCCATATAGAACCATACAACGGAAAAGATTTTCTCATTGAATACATTAATTGGCAGTACACATTGACAGGTATAGGTTCGCAGGCCACCCTGTATGGCGGCACGAACTTGGCACAATGTTTGTAATGGAAAACGTGGTGATGCCCACCATTCGCCTTCCACCGTAAGGCGTCGTATAAGTTCTAGGCCGTGTTTCATGAAACCACGTCCCAAAAATTGGCTCAATAGGGCAAATTGTGCGAATACATTTACCACATACAATACTTTGACGCCTATATATAGACAGCATAGATATTGAGATGGACCACCGGAACAACATCGGCACGATAGTGGCAGTCTACAGGAGGGATCAGTACACCAGCCTGCTTCACCGGTGACCAGTGTATGAAATTGGTCAACAAATTCGGCTAATAGTGCTTCACGTTGTTGACAACCCGGTGGTAATGATGCTATATCGGATGCTTTTTTGAGTAAACGTCGTAATTTAACACCAGCATTGTGGGCACATGAATTATATACTAGAAAGGGTAAATAGAAACAACATCCTTGCACTAGTAGTATTAACGGTGCCCATTGATAATAGCCAACACGAACACGTCTCAAGCGTTCCGGCCCGGTTGATGCTACATCAAAACCACCGTAATCCAATTCTTCTGGCAGTACACGAGGATCTGGTGGATCCTGAAATGAAAGAAAGAGAGAGAGAGCAAGAGAGGAAGTGGGTGGTAGGTGTTGATTTGGAAATAAAATAATCAATTAGTGTTTGGTGTATAATCGATAATTTTGAATGGTAAGTGGTGAGTATATTCTCGCTCTGATTTGCGTGTAACTCTATGGAATACAATAAAATTTTGGTTTCATTCTCTCTCACATACACATTAAATTACTTCTTCAATTGATTTTTGATATGAGTTCAGGGGATAGAATGTAAGTAGGATCTCAAACAAAATTCATGCAAAGAGAGAGAAAGAGAGAAGCAAAATCGTGGAAAGACAAGGAATGAATTTTTTTTTGTTCATGCATCATGTGGCTAGATGATTCATGGCTTGGTGTTCAGCATGACAGTGATGGAACTTGAATGCTTAATTAGTGAAGAGTACTTGTGGGAGAGAGAGAGAAGGAGAAAGAAAGTAGATGAAGAAGAATCATCATGAACAATCAGCTCTATTCTCTTTTTTTTCTATCTATCTCTTTCTCTCTATTCCTGAGAGTGATGTGCGTGTCTTTGGCATAATCAAGTAAATGAGAAAGAGAGAGAGAGAGAGAGAGAACATGTGAAGTATTCACTCGACTTTCTTCTCTTGAATAATCATCAAGTCGATAGTGTTTATATCTGATCATAAGAGTTATAATATTATATAAACGAACAGGAGTCACACATAAACGCTGCATCATACGATATGTGTGTACATATTGCCACTGAGTAGGGTTACGTATTTTAGTGTACTATTATTCTGATCTGAACAGTATTGTGGAAAAAATCACACCCTAAAAGTGAGATAAATTTGCTCCATGCATGTGGATAGATGGAAAGCATAGAGTGAAGAGAAAAAAACGAAGAGTAGAAACGATTTTTTTTGTTTCACTTCTCCAATTAACGCATGGCACTAAATATAAATCAGGCGAAATGTTAATACTGTATCTATCATGAAAATGAACTTTCATCTAATGAACACCTCAAGACTCTTTCTCTCTAGTTTTTCACGTTTTTTCTATCTGTATTCTCAATTGTCTTCATTTATTTTCATCATTCTCATCGATCCCAAAACGCATACTTTCCATGGTTTGCATGCAATTTCAAGTCTAATTCTACTTCAAGTGATGTAGCGGGATGAGAGAGATAGCAAAAAATTGATCCCATCTCTAGGAATAATCATGAACAATATCCTGCTGGGAAACTAGAGTATTTTATTTCGAAACACAGTATACTCACTTGATTTTTACCCACTTGACCGACGATATCATAATCATCGTCATCAGCATCCGCCGCTACCAGATAGTAGGTGGATGCTGTCCAACAGTATGAGTTAACATAGCGAGCTTGTGGCTCGGTAAAATATGTGGGTGTAAAACATTCAATTGGATCACCGATATATTGTTTGGTGAATATTGGTAGAGCCAAAAATAGGAAGACCAGTAGAGTGTATTTACGATTTAATTTGTCCACTCCATCATCTACTGGAACGTGTATTCCACCGATGAGATCGTGAAACCTGAATAGTCATATATTCGGAATAGAGTAGACGATAGGGAAAAACCAAAGAAGAATATGTGTGTGGAGGAGTAGGACAGAACAAACAAACAAACAAACATACAGCATGTGGGTGGGGGAGGGTGGAAATGGGTGGAGGTGGGGGTGTTTGGATGAGGTGGATGAGGATGAGGAGTATGATGGGGAATACATGGAATCAACACATCACGGATGACCAATGATATATACAAGTTATGATTTCACCAGCAGCAGATATAAAGCAGTTGGATGAAAAGCAGTGAGTGGTTGTGGGTGGTGGATGGTGGGGATAGTCAAGGTGGTCAAGGATGGGTGGGTGGTATATAGACGCCAATGGGTAGCGGCAGCAGGGAGGAAGAGACAAGGATATTCACACAAAAACATTTATAAGAGACTAAAAAGTGACTACATACTGTACTAACCGGAAGAGGAAGGACATTGTTGTAGGTCTATCGTGAAAATCACGAGTATGAGTCGTCGTTGTGGTAAATTAATTGATGATAATAGTGATGATGAAGAAAAGTTGGGAGCTTGTGTCTCTGTTTGTATATGTATATATATCAGAAAAGGGAAGAGGATTTTCTCCCTTTCTTCTTTTTTTTCAAAATTCCAAAATAGAAAATCGAAGAAGAAGAAGAGGAAGAAAAATTTTTCAGAAAGGATGGGCAGCTCGATAGCTTTGCTAATTGAGTAGTGATGTTGCTTGTGGCTTATGGATTTGAGTCTTGTTCATGATGATTTGCTGTTGTTGTTTTTGTTTCACTGTGTTGGATCACCGAGAAGAGAAGAGAAGTAGAGAGAAAAAAACGAGAGAGAAAGAATATCATCAGTAAGGCGGGAATCCAATAAAATGAGAAAAAACTGTTAATGAATAAAGCGGTGTGAAATGTGTTCATGTTCAGACCAGAGGTAGAAGAAGAAGTGAAGAAAAAACTCAGATAAACTTGAGGTGATCGATGGGTTAGTGTTATCGATTGGATGAGAAGAATATCGAAAAAAAGGATTCAGGCAAGAGAAAAAGAGAGATGTATTTCAAAAAAATAGCGCTAATAAAATGAACGAGGCAAATTAAGGATAAATAATTGGTTAAAAAAAGAAAGAGAAGATAATAATGTGTATATATGTGTATGTAATATATATATTCACCATGTATTAGACCATTTTCATCCTTTTCTTTTCCAAATGTATCGAAAGTGTAAATAGGATATAAATCAACCACCAACATCACCTCTCCATTTTCAGACAACATTTCCGAAGGTCCCCACCACACATTCGAATTATTACTACCCGGGAATACTTTTTTCTTCTTCTTTTTCTTCTTAAAACAATGTTTGGTCTTCAATTTGAGCCTAAATCAATTAGAGATGAAGGGGTCGCAGGTGAATAGAAAAAAAAGGTAATTATTAGAATATAAATGCATGTATATTTTATGATTTGTTGAGGAATTTTTTCTCTCCATCCACTCCAATGGATCTGGATACAGATTCGAAACTTTATTCCCTGGATGAGGAGATTCTTACTGAAACGGTGAAAGTAAGTCAAATCATTCAAGAAAGAGAGAGAAAGAAAAATTTCAATTCCGATCAATGTTCGAGCTATTCATCTGGATAAAATAATTTTCAACTACCACTAGAACTTGGGTCTATCCAATATCTTTTTCGACTGTTAGCTTGTTCTTCTATTCAGCTCAATGTACCCATTCACTGTGATTTTATATCTTCGATCTTTTATCCCAGATGAAATCTATTCATTTGGAAGAAAAAATTGGAAAAGTGAAGAGAGAGTGAGAGAGAACAAAATCATTTCAAATAAATTTTCGCATCACTTTTGACTTACAAGACTTCACATACACATTGAAAAGCCTCTCTCTCTCTCTCTCTTTCTTTCTTTCTTTCTTTCTTTCTTTCTTTCTTTCTTTCTTTCTTTCTTTCTTTCTTTCTTTCTTTCTTTCTTTCTTTCTTTCTTCCTAGATTTGAACTATCTCACCAGATAGAGCATGTGGAGAAAAAAAATTTGGAATACTGTGATATGAGCCCTGATGAGATAAACGGATGTGCACTCTCAAAAAATCGAATACAGAGCGTGTGTCTGTATATGTAACTTCAAATTGGTATTGGCTTTTCTTTGCGGAAAAGTGTGAGCACACTGTTCACTTCAATGATTCATACAATTTGGCCAACTAAAATTGTGTAAAATGAAATCCCAAAAAAGACTGATTTTCACTTTGAAAATGATGAAATCTGAACAATACAAAGACTACTCGAAATATCATCTCGATCTGTACCGCTTGATAACAGTTATTTTGTGAAAGTGTACACTCGATTCATTCAGGATGAGAACGATAGCTTGTCATGATAAGAAAACTGATAAATTTTAAACCAACAGAACTCAAGGAATCACTTTTTTTAGACACATGTTAATGTTTTCATTCAACACCGTCAAGCCACTGGGTCCAAATTTATGACTTGAAATCATTCTCTTTTACAAGAACAATGTCAAATTTTCGTGAAATTAGTCAGCGATTGAGTGTCAGTGTCAGTGCAGTCCGCAAATGGGTGACAAAAGCCCTCACCCAGAAACAGAAAATTTTGATTAAAAATAAATCATCTCATGATCCTTTCAAAACTGTTAAGCAAATCTGGAGAGAGAGTGGATTGAGGACATCGTATGTATATCTCATTCCCTTTTGTTGGTATACATTTTTTTGGTCACTGAACAGTTGAATGGTTATACTAAACAGTATTATAACGAAATTTTCTCCTCTCCAGACACACGCAAAATTCCATAGATTTTGAGACGGCAGGCAAACCCAGTAGCAGAAAAAAAATTTTACTCAAAAATATGGAACAGGAAAAGGGTCAAAATGATGGATAGTATTAATTTTTCCTTTCTTCTTGTCATTTTTTTCCTCTTCAACAATATTCGCCACTTTTCTCTTGACTAGTTTTGCTTTACCAATTGATGTGAGTCTACACACAAACTCTTTCTCTCCTCTTAACCTTTGACCTTTGCCCTTTGATCCAGCCTCTGAGTACCAAAAACACCGAATTTTTGGGTGATTGGGAGAGAGCTTTTTCTTCTTGTGTGAAGTAGGATTAGCTGGTAGAAGATTTTTCATTCTCACCACACTCAAACAGACCCTCAAGGCATTTTGGCAATGAGTAGAGTCATTCAAGCGAAAGTTTCAAGTCAAGTATTAAGGATTGAAATGACTTTATTAGTTCGAGAATTTCGGTCTTTCACACTGAAAGTATTCCCGGAGATGAATAGGAGGAACACAAAAAAGGTAATCAATAAAAGCTTAACAAAATTCCTTTCTTTTCTTCAAGATTGCAAAAACAATATGTGTGACCGGACTTCAATCACAAATTCATCAATTTTCTCCTAGATTTCTCTCTCTCTCTCTTGACATCTCAGAGCAATTTCTTACGATACAAGATTTCGTCTAGAGTTTTGTACACACTTTTCCCGTACTACTTGGTTACAACATACACAATGTCAAACTATTAAAGGATCATTATTCATCGAGCTGAATATTTTCTCGTCAACAACAATGACAATGGTCATGAAGGAGAAACTCCTCGAAGCGGAATAAATTGTCTGTTCTTTGGTTAGATTTTTTTGCTTCTTCTTCTCTTCCTCTTCCTCTTCTTCTTCCTCTTCTATCATTTGCTCATAGATGGTGTAATTTACTCAATATATACACATCAAGGAACATGGAATCTTTTACTATTCCTCACATGTTATACAAACCCAAATCTTCATGCTTTTGTGATCTTCTTCTCCGTTTTCTTTCCACCTCTCTTCGTTCCCTCTCATCCTCATCTTTTCTTCTCTTCTTCTCCTCCTTCTTCTTCTATCTTTTCTCACTCACCATCACTGGCTCTATTCTGTCCCTTCTACCATCAGTTTTCATCACCATCATCTACATCATATATGATAATCGTCCGTATCATCCATACACATTGTGGTCCTTCGTTGAACCGAACCTTTTTGAATGGATACAAACGTACTCTCTTTGGTATGGATGAATTTTTCTTACAAAACTGAAGCAAGATGAGCAACCAGAGAGAAAGGGGGAGAAAAATATCAAATATGCATATCAGACATATACATGTATACATGGACGCTGGTTATCATCAGAATGATTTGCTCGGTAGACTTCGTTTGGAAGAGAAAAACTCTTGATGAAAAGTGAAAAAGAATGTATGGCATTTAAATTGAGTTCAAGCACACGTAACACAAATAGACCTATCCTGTATGAACATACATTTATCGTTATAAAAAGCATCAGAATGTGAAAGTATCTATGCGTATTTATATACACCTTTTTCTTCGTTATCTTTCCCATCTTAAATGGAACTGTAAATAGGAATGAATCATCATTATGAAATGCAGACTATCAAGTAATGATAATGTGTTTGTAGATGTGTTTTTTCTCATTTCTTCGGCAAACACAGACAATAACATTTCTAACTGTGATACGTGACTGAGTCAGAGGTTCAGAGAGAAAGGGAGAGAATAACGGTATTCATCATGAAATTCTGAATGATGATTCAATGTGTGTGTATATGTGTGAAGGGGAGAGAATACATGATATTCAACAACTGTATCAAGAATTAGATGTATGATCTTCTTTTTCATCCTTTTGCATGATTTTGAGCGTCTATAAATTCTATTCTTAATAGAGTATGAACTCATTTCTCAAGTGTTTTCATTCTCTTCTTGAGAGATATCAAAATTTGTAATGAAAAAGAACGCTTTTAAGAAGTCATTCTAATGCATCCTACAGATACACTGACAGTGACACTACGAAAAACAGAAAAGTTTTGAATGAGTAGAAAAGAAAGTGGAAAACTGAATGGACCGATAAACAATCGCTCCAGGGGTCAAAGGTTATGGACACTTTTATTCTCTTCTCTCTCTCTCTCTCTCTCTCTCTCTCTCTCTCTCTCTCTCTCTCTTTAAAAAAAAGTCTTCACTAGGGTCACAAAAGGGATGATCATCATCATCATTTTTTTCCATTTCTTTTATTTCTCTTCTCATTTTGATTGCCCTCCAACAGCATTTTTTTCCTTTCTCAAATGTTTTATTGCTTAAGCTTTTTTAGCCCACTTTTTTGTCTTATTTTTCATCAGTTTTTCTGCTCTCCTTCTCTTTCTCACCCATTTCCTGGAATAACTATGCTCTCAGTGTGTTAAGAAAAATTCTTCCAAGGAGATTCTCTCTCTCTCTCTCTCCAGCAGGTTAAGGTCTCCATCTAAACATATTCTCTCTGCATCCTCTCTCCCTCCAGAATCTTCAGCCTTGCCTGGAATTACTTTGCCTTTGATGGCTGAAGAGAGAGAGAGAGAGAGAGAATAATATACACACGTAGAAACGGTGTACATAGAATAAAGTGAAAAACAAGAAGATCTGTCTGACATCAATAGAGGAGAGGAAGAAATACACATACTCACATGGCCAGTTATCTCCTTCATTCCAGGATCAAATTGACTGGCATGAGAGTGTGTCAATGTTGAGATTATTTCCACTGTTTAACAGAGCTCTTTTCTCTCTCTCTCTCTCTCTCTCTCTCTCTCTCTCTCTCTCTCTCTCTCTCTTTCTTTCTTTCTTTCTTCACAGTTCTCTAGAGAGATATGAGATGTACAAGACGAAGATTTCAACGAATGTGCAAGTGTTTCTGCTAGTGGAAAAGATCATTGGTCACTGCAACTACCGTCAATTCTTCGTTAGGATCTCTATTGTTGTGTTGATAAGAAATAAAATAGTGGACAAGAGGAATACTCAAGAACATTGTAAGTCAGAATCGTTATAAGAGAGATGGTGGGTCCAAAATGTTTTGAGTGGTGAAGTAGAAAGAGAGTAGAAGAAATCGAATAAGAAATTGGAAGATGTTGATGAACATTTATTATTCATCTCTAGAGCTTTTATTCTCTTTTTCTCTCTCCTCTTTTCCATGCCTTGTTGCTAAAAGTCTTATTTGAACTCCTTTATACTCACTTTATCTTTAGCTTATTTTATTGTGAACAAATTCACTCCACCTAATTTAGACTCATCTTTATTTCACAACATTCTGCCTCCTCTTTTACTTTCTCTCTCTCTCTCTCTCTCTCTTCTCTAAAATGTATTAATCCAATTCATCATGATTTTTACACTCTCATCACTAAGATTCAATAAGATTTGCTTCTCTCTGTCTCTCTTCCTCTCCTCCCCTTCATGAATTTATATCACATAAAAGAATAAACTCATGCACTTCCATCAGCGATCATCTAGAACTATTCTTGGGGAATCATGGTAAAAGAATAAAAGCAAGTGTATTCCTCACATAATCACACTTTAAGCCAATGGAATCAAAATTATGAAGGACCAAGAATGGATTCATGATTTACCACTCAACTCTACACACAAGCACATATGTGGCCACTACTGGATAAAAGTGTGGATATATGTGTGTGCTTATGGTGTGTGTCCTCCAAAAAGATATGAAACTTGATCTCGAATTGAATTATAAATAAACCACTTCCTTTCAATATTGTATCTTATTATGTACATCATTATTGGGTGAACATCGAAGAAAGAGGAACAGAGATGAAGTGAGGAAGAGAGAGAGAGAGAGGAATAAGCAAGCATCTTTCTCTTTCACTCTCTCATCATCATTGCTCCATCATCATCAGAAATTCCCATCATTCGATTCCTTCCTTTTTCCTTCTTCCTTTCATGATTGCTACTCTACTATCGATTTCATTTTCTCTCTTGCTCATTTCTTTTTCTTCTCTCTCTCTCTCTCTCTCTCTCTCTCTCTCTCTCTCTCTCTCTCTCTCTCTCTCTCTCTCTCTCTCTCTCTATCATCCTCTATTTGGTCGCCTCTTTATCCTCTTCTTTTCCTACTTCTCTCATCCTAAACACACCGATATTTTCTCTCTCTATTCCATAATAATACTCTCTCTCTCTTTTCGGTGACTTGTTCATTCTTGGAACAAATCCTACATCATACACAAGCGATGATAATGCTCTATCCAAAAGAAGAGAAAAAAACAGCTTATTTAGATCTTTCTCTTCTTCTTCTTCTTCTTATTCTTCATAATCATTATCATCATCCATTACTTTTACCGAATATTGCTCCTCAACCAAAAATAGTCAAAGACTAATACACCATATAAAGTCACTCTTTCTCTTTCTATCCGCATCTTTATCTCACATACAAGACGCCTTCAGGGGATGTCTATCATCACATTTTCTCTCTCTTTCTTTCCAATATATACATATAAATGCCTCACAGTGTATGTGTAACAAGGCTTCATACAGAGAAATTGAGAGAGTTCCCTTTGAGATGAGCTCAAATGTATACAAGGTAGTCATCATAATTGAATATATGTATGCGAAAAAGCATCAAAGTGAGTTAATTATTGTTAGAAAGGAAAAGAAAGAGAAGTAGATATCATTCACCTTTCTGATAAGATATTTCATCAGGGTTATATGTAATTTCTTAACCCCACACGCACATACTGACAGTATAAATCAATTATCATCCATGGTATTCCTTGTATTCCTCGTGAATTTTTCTTTCTCTCTCCCTTTCTCTTTCTCATCTCTCATTGAGTTCACTTTTTGCATGAAGTGGAACAATCGTGATTGCTTTCACAATCTAACACACACATACACAAAAGCTAATTTCAATTAAATCGTGGAACACTTAAAACTATCTCAATTATGTGCTCTCATCGGGTCAGTTGAAACAAATTGCAAATGACCAAAAGTGAGGAAGATGAACAGAAAAAAAAGAAACCAAACCATAGCAAAAGAAAGGAAAAAACAAAAAAACAAACGTAAAACATGGAGAAAAGAAAAACAAATAAATTGGACGATAAAGTTAATCTTGAAAGATATATTCTCAGTTGAAGTAGGAAAACATCTTCCCAGTACATGGGAAAGAAGTGAGAAAAATAAGATTACACTTTGCCTTGGTAAGCTAAAGAATTAATAGGATTGACATGATAGAGAAAGAGAGAGAAAGTGGAAATGATAGGATAGATCTCAAGCGTGACTCACTCTCAGACAGAGGATTGAAAGAATCGTATTCTCTCTTGGAGGAATAAACATTTTGTATACAAATAGTTATTCTCTCTCTCTATTTTCTATTAATACCAGACAAAGCTTGACCTCATACCATGAAGTCAACCGTTTTTCCACTGTATTTTCGAGCTCTCGAGCATTTGTGTGTATAAATGTGTGTAAGTGTGTGTCAATTGAAGTTCAACTAATCCTAACGTATCAAGCCATGTGAACTCAAACTTAATCATGAAGAACTAATACAAAAATCCTATCTGAACTCTTGTCTTCACCATTGATTCAGAATTCTAGAGAATTCCATCTCACAAGCTCAATGCTTGGTTGTTAATACACGATTGAGGCTTAATTTTGATACTCTCATCAATATTATTATCAAAATTATCGAGCAAACCTCTATTTTCTGAACTTTCTGAGAAATACTAAAAGCCAAGAATCTTGGATAATTCATTGATAGCAATCTCATACTGGCAGGAGTATTCCATTATAAACTCCTTTAACATGATATTCCTCATGGTATTCCATCGTTCTATTCCAACAAGACACTGGACACCACGCAAATGTGCTCTATCGTGGTCAGATAGAAAAGGCATGCTCCCAAGCCCACCAAAATCGATCAAACGAATTGAACTTTCCACTCTCAATCTACACACATACAAGGACCTATTTAGACTTGTTCAGTCTTCCATACTTGAGCCATCCATTCTATCCATGTTCTCGTATTTAGCTCAATTTTCATGATAAGCAGATTTCAGTATCATTACCGATAATCGATGTCGAAATGAGATGCAATTTTTCTCCTCCCTTCCACCCACTTCCCATCTCACTCTATCTTTCTTTTCGTCTCTCTCTTTCTAGCTATCTACTTTACTCTATCGTTCACTTTTCTCTCTCTCTCTCATTTGATTATTTCCACTATTTTATCACTGAACCAGAACTATACTGAGTAGTATTGGAAGAAGATATCTTGCCATGTTCATCCTTTCTATCACCACGACTTTTGTCCTTCTCTCTCTCTCTCTTGGCCGCACTTTTAGACATTAAATCAGCCCAATAAGTATTCCCTCTGGTTTGTGGGATCTTTCCAAGAATCTTTTCTCCTCTTTCCTTCTCTCTATCATTCAGAAAGCTTTCTCTTCATTACGAGATACTTATTGGTCTGAGAATGTTCATTCATTTGTCTTTACAATCAAAACGGAAGCTATTCATCATCTTGACTTACAGATTAGAGTAACATATGAACAATAAAGGACATCTATTTTCTCTCACACATGGCAAGATTTTATGCAAAAAGGACATCAGCAAAAAGGATGAGAACAGAAATTGGAAAAAAATTTCTCTCCCCATGAACTTTTATGATACTGAAAATGTAACATTCTCTCTTTTTTGTCTCTCACTCTCTCATGTACTCTAACTATCCTTTTATTGACAGAGTCTTGAGTTTTCATCTATTCCAGCTGATTAATGTATTTCCAGATCGGTGATAAGATTTTTGCACAGGTTTATAACATTATCAGCAGAACGAGGGACAGAGAAAGAGAAGTGTGATAAGTAATGATATTGTCAAATTTGAAATTTTTTCAACAAGTCATTCTCTTTCATCTCTTCATTATTATTATTGACAAAATCTGGAGTGGAAAATTGTCAAAAGATTGTGCATATCACTTGAAACTGTAAGCAAAATGAGCCTCAATTTTGGTGTGGAAAAGCAAAACTCATTATAAGTGGAAACAAAAAATTGCAAATATTCTCATTTCTCAAGAGGTTTATAGCTAAAGAATTTTCTGGGAGCTAACACAAAGAAATTTAATGGTACTGGCGAATAATTGATGAGATAAAAACCTTTGCCAATAGCAAAAAGAGGCGAAAATTTTGATATGTCTACATAGATGTGGTGACTTTTTCTCCAGACCATTCAATGACCATATACTTGGCAATTTTTGGCCAAAATGATCACTGATTTGATTAGTGAAATCACTTCCATCCGATTCATCTCATTCTATTGACAGTGTATAAATGTATATATATTCCAGGAAGACACATTTTCTCCTTATCGCAAAAGGAAGAGAGATAGAGAGATGCTATGTAAGCAATACGCCAAACCAATTCGCAAATCAATTCTGTAAAGCTATACACAGTCCATGATAGTATCTCATCTTACATGGGTTTTTATTCTGTCTCTGTCTCTCTCTTTCTCTTTCCCTTTTCCTTCTTCACGCAAACCTTAGACTATACAGCTTCACAAGTAGCCAGGAAGGATTGACGAAAACGATTTAACAAGATTGTTATTGAATTGGTGATTGGAATGTTATTGAGATAAATATTTCTCAATCCCTTTTTCTCGTATATACACTCCAAGGGAAGGAGAAAATCAAAATGATTGGAATGCACTGTTGGAGGGAAAATTTTTCCCATCAAATCACACACACGCATACACATTCCTATGGTAATCTGGACTCATTCTAGAGGAATAGAAAAATAAAATTCTCTTGAAAAACTGGGAATAGGAGAAAACTGTGAAAATCAGACTAACAAAGAGTTAGTCAGAGAGAGAGAGAGAGAGAAAGAGAGAGAGAGAGTATTCCTTCCCAGTTTTCATTTCTATTCATACTGAATCACATTCAACTATCCTTTCAATTGAATGAATATATATATGCATGTATACTTGGTAAATCTTTGAGCAAGAAAAAGTTTGTTCATAGAGTTCTATCTATGTGTGTGAATTCACCAAAGTTATCCATGTCATGTGTATTTGTACATACATCTCTCTCTCTCTCTTTCTTTCTGACCAGTGTTCAGCTTGTATTTGGAATCAATATATTCTCAGCATGTTCTTCCAGACACACATGGAAGTACACATCACTCTGCGTGATTAGAGAATTTCAATAGAGTATTCTTCAGAACAAACATTGATTTGTACAGAATTATATCGCTCTCTTCGTCTCTTTCTCTCGAAGCTTATGTAGTAATATGTATTCAATATGACATCAGCCTATTTTCACTAGTACATGTTTGGATCGAGCAATAGATGAATGATGTAGTAGATAGTACTCACTTGGGCAATGAATTTTCTTACACAATCATATGACTATATCATTTTGATCAACCTCACTGACATCATAATCTAGCTATTCTGTTGCAAAATTTTCAATCAAAGTGGGTTAAATTGAAGTACAAAATTATCTTTTCCAAAAAGGTCATCTGATAGGCTAGGATTCATTGTTTCATGTGAAATTCTCCGGGAATAGCTCCGAGATATATCCAGATATAAAACACATACATATATCAGCCTCCTGAAGGCGAAAGTGAAATGATAATAATAATAACGATAATTGACCAAATGGCTGAGCATGGAAGACCAAAGCATCAATGCCTCTCGATACCTAATCTTACCCAGAAAATGTAACAAGGCTTCGTTACGGTATTCGTGAAACCTCAGAGAGATATATATTCTATTGAAAGTGTTCAACTTTTTAGTGAAAGAGAGAGAGAGAGAGAGAGCGATCAAAAGTGAAGAAGAGTAACAATAACACTGAGAGAGTATAATGTACTGTTTGCAATAAACACGGCAATCCCCTTCGGAACCAAGTATTCCTCCGTAAGTGAGTGGAAAAGAATGGCCAGTCACAGTAAATCTCATGAGAATATTTTATCACCAAACAGAATGTTGGAAACCAGAGAGGGAGAATATCAACTAGAGCACGATTTTGACATGTGATCCACTCTCTCTCTCCCTCCAGCTAGGCTATCTTTTGTACAAAATTCTAAACTATCAACTGGCCACTATTGAAAAGTTGAGGTGTATCTTTTTAGCTAATCTTTGGTACGCTTAAAGATTGGAAAAGAGCATTGGGAATCCAACAGAATGATAGTAGTGAAGTTTAGTTTGTAGTATGGTTGTAGAAAGAAAGAGAGAAAGAAAGAAAGAAAGAGAGAGAGAAGGTATAAAGTGAGTCTGAGGATGACACACTTTTGAAAGGCTAAAATATTTTATCGATTACTACTATAAATAGACTTATTTTGGGAGGCAAACAGAATCAAAGGATGAAGGAAGCGAGAGGAAAAGAGAAAAAGAGCTCACGGCCGGAAGAATGGGAGCAAGATGAAGGAATACACCAGGCAAGAGAAAGAGAGAGAAAGAGAGAGAGAGAGAGAAAGCACGAGGAAAAAAAGAGAGAGAAAATCGTAGCGCGATCATGCAAGCAAGAGATTCATTTGACAGGAGAGAGAAAGAGAGAGAAAGAGAAAGAGGAAATATCATTCCATGACATTCTGGACATATTGCATAGTCTACATGTAAGAAAAGAATACGAAAGTAGAGGATGTTGGAACATTTAGCGAGGAGAAAAAAAATATCAAGCCAATGATGCACAGGTCATGGCTCATTCTTTCATCTTTTTTTTCCTCGTCTCTCATCTTATTCTCTTCTCTTCTTCTACACCCTCCTTCTTATCCCATCCTATTTTCATGATATCATTCTCTTCTGGGTGAGCTTTTCAAACTTTGGATTCGCAACATTTTGAGATCTGTCGAGAAAGAAAAAGAGGAAGAGAGAGAGCCAGAAATATGAAGAATCGAAAGAGTAAGAATAGAGAAGATAAAGAGCATGGATATATCGAATAAAGATGCTCAAAGAAAGACACAAGCACAGAAAGAGAGAGAGAGACAGATAGAAGAATGTACATGGGACCAAGAGTTCAGATAGTATGAGAGGAAGAAGCCCAGAATTTTCACTATTTCATGCTCCTATGACTACTATCATGGGCCCATATTCATCATCTGAGCCAAGCTTCGGCTATTTGAGCTGTACACAATTCTTGTTCTCTATTCCCCATCCAGATAGAAAGAGAAAGATATGCGAAGAACTCCTTGTATTCCTTCTTGCTTCACTACTTTTTCTTCGATTTTTTCCCCTCAAGCATATCATATTCGATCATCATTGCTGATACGTCATATTGTGAAATGATGTGAGATCAGATAGGATTCTCTTGTGTAATAATGTGAAAGCCTTTCAATTTGATCTTCCATCAATACATTGTCGATCATCGAATGATGAGAATGATAGCCGTTTGCTTAGAGTGAAAAATTTTCCAGATAAAGTGAATTACTGACGATTGGAGGGTAAGAATTTTCTTTTTCATAGCTTCTTTTTCTCTATCTCTGTCTCTCTCTATTCCAGTCTTCGGTATCGAAATTTGCTGATTTTGTGCACATTGATGTAGGAAAATAGCGTTCTTTCACTTGCCTCCAGCTTTTTTTGAAATCAAAGATGCTGACGATGATTGCTGCTACACATTTAGACACTGAACGACAACAGATGATGATGATGGTGATGAGGATGAGAATAGATAGATTCACTCATTAAATTGATTTGTATTAGCAAAATAGCTTTTGCCAATATCACCTAGGAAAAGAATTGTTCAACACAGTACCACTGGAAGAGACATGTGATGAGTATATAGGGACATGAAAATAAGTAGAAATTGATATATTCAATAGAAACTGTAGGATCATGTGTGTGTGTTTGGTCGGAGAACTTTGACGATATTTTCATGATTTTTGCAGATCACAGTATTTGTAGGGTTGATAGTGTGAATGTAGGAATTTTCTTTTCTACTTTTTTCACCATCATTTTGACACTATTTTTCACATTTAAACACAATATATACACATCATATACACTTACACACCACTGTGTATCGGTTGAGCTGAATGAGGAAAAGAGAAGAAGAGGAAAAATCTAGTTCTCAAATCAGAAGAATATCGATCCATTCTTTTTGGTTGATGCCACATGTACCCACTACCATCATCCGAGAAGAATCCACCGGGAGAGAGAAGGAATACACCAGCACACACATATACTCAATGGTTGATTTTTGCGCACACTCTTCCTCTCCATCGCCAAAGTCCATGGACCATCACATCAAATCCTGGATGCTGTGTGTATATATATATATTGATATCATGACTGAAACTATTCGTCCATCATTTGATTCTGGCAAACTTGTGTGTGTGTATTTGGTGAGAAGAGAGAGGGAGAGAGAAGAATTGTATATGTGTGTATATGGAAGGATTGAGAATTGTAAGTGAGTATTCCTTGGAAGTAGTAATATTGCTGAAAATATGAAATCAAATGTGTGTATATGTGCAAAGACTGAGCACCGATCTCGTTTGATCATATCTTGAGGTGATCATGATGATCCCTAAGTGTGATGGATAAACGATTCTGTTCATATAAACACACACACACTGAATCAGCTTGGATAAAGATTCGGAGAAAGAGAGAAAGAAAGAGGTAGAGAGATGATCGGAAGCTTTCTCACTTTTCTTAAGATGCAAGATGGAAGTTTGGGAATGTGCACTGGATGGTTGATGAGTGGCCACCCCTGTTAATACATGGTTGAGATTGAACCATGATGGCTTGATTAACTATAGTATCAACAATCATCATGGGGTAAAGAGAAAAGAGGTAGACACAGAAGAAAGAGGAGAGAATATTGAGCAAACATCGAATGTGGGAGAGAGAGAGAAGAAGTAGAATTATTCTACCAATACTCTGTTGTTATTCTCATACATGTTTGCATCCTTTCTATATATATATAAGAGTATATGAGTGCTGGTTGCAAGACAGTCAACATGATTTAGTTGGTTGATTTGGTTAGTGGATGAGAAAAAGAGAAATAGAGAGAGGATGAGAATGCAATACTTTTCGAATGATAATAGTCTGGATATTTTCCCATGAATTGCACCACATGAATCGGAGAATGTGTGAGCATGAGAGAATAAGAATGGGAAAGAATGATCCCCTTTTCCTTATCGCAGTCAGCATCTTGCTGGATTTTCCATCTTTCCCGGATTTTATCCTGAAATTCATTCTCTTCTCTTCTCATCTCCTACTGATTGCTCAAAAGATTTCATCTTGCAACCATGAACCGGTCATTTGGAAGAAGAAGATTGAGTTTCCTTTCGAAACTATGTGTATTCCACGTATTTTGAAGTTGATATTGCTTCAATTTGGAATAGCTCAACAAACACCCTCCAGACACCTTGAAATAATCACAAAGACAACGAGAGTGATGATTTACTAGCTAATAAATGGGAACATATCTGGTTCTTATAACTGTATACACATCAATAGCAACAGAATTCTCAAATTTGTGAGTCAATCTGTTCATCTGAGCACAATTGAAGCGAGATGTTCCAAGTTACCCACTTTGTGCTGATTTTTTCAGTTCTACAGCAAATCTTTTTACTTGTAAAATAGTTTCAATGGATAAGTGAGCAAGTACTGATTGTTGATGGAAAGTTTGCATAGATTCTTTCATTAAATATTGGATGAACCGTAAATAATATCATAGTGGAGAAATCTCATTGTTTCGCGGTCACATTGAAACTGTCTATACTTTATACTCAAACAATCAAAGCATCATGTGTATAGGATGAAAGCTCTGCGTTTCACATAGCTATGCAAATATGTTACATTTTCATAGATTCTCTTCACCAATGGTCTCGTTTAGCTGATGGTGTGAGAGAGGAATGTTACTAATTATTTTCTTTTGGATGCCAGAGATAGGTGAGAAAACCTCAGATATTCAGATACTAAAAATAATCTCAATAGAGTCACAAAATACTCGATGGTCAGTAACTACAGAATTTGAATGGTTTGTGCTGCTAGTCTCCTGCCCATTCAGATACAATATATATTCTGATATTCAAATGCAGATTGAGGATGAAAATTTTCGAAAAGTCCACCAAAATAATAAAGTATCAGCACACAGAGGAAAATACAGTGAATAATAATCATCACACACATACACGAAGACTTTGGGGTTAAAAAGAATGGAAAGAAAAGAAAAATATTTTGCAGCATCAATGGAGTGAAAAATTACCCTTTCCCAAAGATTCCATCAGTATACATTCACAATGTTATCTGAGCACAACAACTTTTGGTTCCTTATTTCTCATGCTAACTTAAAGATGTATGTATGTGCACATACTGTGAGTTATACTGATTGGATAGTCTGTGTATGGAGTTCATCGCTCACACTCAACTTATCCAAAGTAACTATCCAAGCTTTCTCTCTTGCCCTCTATTCCCTATGTTCCCCATGATTCAAACAAAAGATTTTCTCGTTTCTCTGAACAAGCGTTCAGATAAGAGGTGGAGAAAGAAGCAAGCGGATGAGAGAGAGAGAAAGAAAGAAAGATCCAATCGATTAGGAGAATGAAAAATGATCTAGTAAATATAATCATGCTTGTGACGCCCTTCATTCGTGAACAACTTTCTCTCTCTCTCTCTCTCTCTCTCTCTCTCTCTCTCTCTCTCTCTCTCTCTCTCTCTCTGGCCTACACTTGAAACCCATGAAAGAGAGAGAGAGAGAGAGAGAGAGATTCATGGACTTAGGAAAAAAAGAACTCAATTCTCTTTTCTGTTGGAATATAATATCTGGTCTCACATGCTTTTCATTGTATGAAATTATTTCACCAACTATACTTAGACGTTTCTCAATTCTTTTCATCTCTTTTTCCTCTTTTCCTCGACTTGCTTTCCAAGAATTAGAATAAATTTATCCACATGATATTTCGATATGCCTTACATATTTTGCAAGGTAATCTGATGGTGGCGGTATGGGTGAGGAGAATTACTTCCTCCACCACAACCAGTAACAATGTTCTTGCTCTATCCAAAGTTACACATGTGAGTCAGAAAGAGAATCAATGCATGTTCTGATTATCATATTTGAATGGAGAGAAAATTTGCCTATTCGATCAGTTACTGTATCATGGTAGATGATGGAATTTCATTCCCTGGAAGAGAGAAAAATGCGAAAGATTCTTCGATGATGAAAGCAGATCTAGAAACAAGATTGTGCGGTGTTCACCGCAGTTGAAATCAGAAGGTTGATGAAATAAAATTGTATTCAGCATCATCATGATGATCATGATCATCATCGTAACTCAAGAAGAAGATGAAAAGAAATAAAGTAAAATATTCCCGGTAAAAAAACCTGGGCTCCACATGATTGAATTGAATGTGTATGTAGTATGATGATTGAAATTCGTTCATGAGTGAAAAAGGTTGTGTATGTATGATTTCAGATAGATAGAAAGAACGTCAAAAAATAGTTCAACATAAAAGTTCATATCATATACAGTAGTTGGAGCAAAAATTTTTATCATGTTTATTATGAGCATCATAAGCTCAGATATTCTTTCAACCAAACCAAACCAAAACCACATCATCAAGTATACCATACGGTACTCATGAGGGTCACATGGTATGTGCTATCATTACTGTTCTGCCTATCTGTGGATAATATCAATTCTGAAAGAAGAATCAAAACTCAAATATATTTTCACGAATATACATCTGATATATAATTTTACCGAAAAGCAAAAAAAGACTGAAATAGGAATCCCAGCAAGAATAAAATTCAGATAAGGTGGACTTGATAAATGAGAAAATCCTAAATGACTGTCAAAACGAGAAAGAGGTTCATGATATGGCGGCGAAAATGGCACTAGACAAAACACAAAAGCAATAAGCAAGATAGATAATTGATTGAGCATCGAGATGAAAAAGTAAAAGAGAAGATTCTTTTAAGGATCTGAGAATCATTGATATAAATATAGAAAAAGAGAAGGAAAGGTGAAAAACGATAAAGACAAACGTTAAATGATGAAGAATGATGGGAACGAATGCTAACGATTTACGTACCACAGTAGATGGCGCTTTGAAATTGATTTCCATTGAAAGTGAGAGAGCGAGAGAGAGAGGGAATACTCTGGGAATATTCCAAGGGAATATTATGGAATACAATTTGACAGAAGAGGGAGAGAAGATGGAATGAACGAGAATAAGAAATGAATGATAGAGGAAGAGAGAAAGAGAGAAAGCTTATAGACACATGACAAAGAATAATATTTAATAAACTATTTATTAACTTAACGCTATGCTCACTTTATGGCTCGCCCTTTTCTACCACTCATATAATAATAGTCCGAATTGGGCGAGATATATATATATATATATATGAGTGTGTATTCTTTTTACTTAACTATTTTTACTTATTCGAATAATACACTATCCTAGTTATTCGAATCTATGCTAATTGATTCAAGAGCGTGCAAATATTACCCATTCACGTGTTTGTGATCATAATATCATGACTTTCTCCCCAGAATATGCTCAGCTATACTTATAATATTATCCATACATTTAAGAAGGTGAAAAGTGTGTTTGGCTCATGTATGTGTAGATTTTGGATGAGGTGAATGTTGATAGAAAATAAGACGAGAGTAAAAGAGAAAGTGAAAGAGAGATGAAGATGGAAAGAGAGAAGAGAGAGAAGAGAGAGAAGAGAGGTATGGAAGATGTGAGAAGAAAAAAAATTGAACAGACAGCAGACAGCAAAATAAGTGAACCAAGAGGATGAAAAGATGCATAAAATGGAGGATTATGCTCCAGATTGTTTGGTAAGAGAGAGAAAGAAAGAAAGAAAGAGAGAGAGAGAGAGAAAATGTCACTCCAACGAAATGAAAAAAAAGATCAGCAAAACTCCTATATCAATGAGACTTTGAGCTTGTATATTTGCAATATTCATGTGGAATCATCGAGCATAAATGACGGAAGAGAAAGAGAGATGGCGAATAAAGGACTCATAATCTTTCTGACATCTCATGAATACGATTTGATCTTATCACAGAGTCAGAGTGTGCAAGCTAATAAGCAGAATTTGCTTGCACCTTTGCCCCATGTAAGCAATATCTTACAATTATTTTTCCTCCTTTTTCTCACTTGCCATGAAGTGTAGACTTAATGTATTGAAAAGAAAGGCAAAAAACGAGACCTTATGATTCAGTACGTTCTGCTATCAAAATGAAATTATTTCACAATGTGATGGAAAATTTCATCAATTTGGTGGAAAAAATCGAATGAAAAAAAGAAAAAAGATAAGAAAAGTAGTCAAGCATTTTACACAGAGTGGCTATAGTATCAAATTGTTTCCCATAGAGAGGAAGATGGATAAAAGAAATTCTCTCCACAGACGATGGACGAGCTTTTGAGCAGAGGGACAGAGAAGGAGAAGAGTTTGAGACTAAGCTTCCGGAAGATCGAGTTAGAAAAATGAGCAAATCTAGAAAATAGGTAGAGATTGTCGGTGTATTATCGATTTTCTCCTATTTATCTTTCCATTTTGTCTTTCCTTCTTCTCTTCCTCTGCAGAAAAGATCGATCAGATCTTGAAAAATTGAAAAGATGTGATAGTGTATCAGGTAATTGGAGGACACTTTTGATGCTGGGCATCCCAATACTCAGTGACTGTGAATGTTGGAAGAGAGAAGATGAGAAATAGAAAGAAAAAGAGTGTATTTTTCTGAATGCGCCTGCTTGGAAGATTTTTTTCTTCACTCCTCTTTGCCTAACAGAAGAGGTATTCAATGGAAGAAACGATAAACAAGAAGAAGCAGGATAAAAACATTCCAATTTCTGACAAGAAGTGTATTGAGCTCTAGTAAGTAAGCTTATCTGGCTGTTTGTGGGTGTGTGTATGTGTGCGAGTGTGTTCATGAGATTTCGAAATATTCCTCTCTCACTCAATTCCAGTGAAATAGATGCGACCTAAGGTAGATGGATGGAATATTTGAAGAAGAGAGAGAATAGTTTAGTCTCTCCATCTCTATCACTTTGCAAGTCAGGGCAATGGCACTGGATCAGGAAGAGGCATGAGAAAAGATGCATCAATAGAGACAAGAGAGAGAGAGAGAGAGAGAGAGAGAGAGAGAGAGAGAATAGAGTGAAGAAAAGGAGAAATGAGAAAAGAATGAAGAGAAAAGCTATGGTGCAGACATATTCTGGGTGATCAGAGGAGAGAGAGAGAGAGAGAGAGAACCAGAATTATTGCTTGGAAAATGTTTTATCACGCAATCTTTCACTCCAATAGGCGTCCACAATCGTAATATTGCTTTTCTAGGCACTTTTCTTGCCCATCTCTGAGGTTTAGCGATCACCATGGTGGCTGGATTATGATCGAAATGGTGACTATGGACAAGATATTTCCACTTTCTCAATCTCACTGGCTGGAAGAAGATGAAAAACAGAAGGGCAGAAGAGTAATCTCTGCTCAGAATATGAGTTTGAGATTCTGGTCATTTCTGAACCACTTAGAACCGCAATCTTGATGTCGTCATTTTCACCTTTGAATCAGGCAAGCATCAATATTTTCTCTCTCAGCTATTCAAGAATCTTGGACCCAAAAATGGAGCCCAATTTGAGCCAAAAAGTGCAAAGAAAAATTTCAGCTATTTGTCCCCCAAAAGAGAAGGAAAGAGAGACATTGGGTTTTGGAAAGACTAGAGGAATGCTCGAGTGTAAGAAGAAAAGCCATATTCACACATTTGTGAAATCAAACCAACTGCAAAACCTTCTCCATTTTTATAATCATTTACAAATTCATAAATCACTTTAGTGTTCCCATAATTTTTCTCTTTCTTCAAAAATTTTGCTCCCTGAACTGGTATGGAGTTTGAATGCTGAAGATAATGATTACTGGTGACTTTGTTTTGCGTCAGTATATGTGTCGAGATACTTATGCCCAAGATCGAAATATATATAAGAGAAAAATTCTTTCTCCCTCTCTCCTATGAACATTCCAACTGATGTTCTTCCATAATATCATTCTCTGTTTTCACCATGTTCATATGAACATAAAAAAAACTTTCTTCTCTCTTCCGAGCATCCAACGTGAGGATACATACATAAGGAATTCGGGTGAGAAAAAAAAGGAATAGTGAAAGAGAGAAGGAATCATGAGTGCAGCTGAATTTGGAACTGAACCGTGATGATGATGGGACTGAGCGGATGGATGGAGGGCAGGGTGATAAGAGCCAATCTGTCACCATTTATCCGAACAAAATTGGTGTACGTTTGAAGGCACATTTTGCGAATAAAACCATTTCAACTCATGAAACAGCCACAATTCATCTGAAAAGAGAGAGAGAGAAGGCAAAAAATCTACACACTCGACTCACCCAGAAACAGTTCTTGAATTCTTTCACCAACATTTATACACTATTCAAAGAATGTACAGAGAATAAAGGAGTGTGTATGTGTGTGTGTGCGTTATATATATATTTGCCCAATTTTTTTATCGTATGAACTTGGATGTTTGTTGAGAAAAATTGAATGAGAGAGAGGAGAGAGAAAAATTGATATTCAAGATTCTATCTTCCTTTTTTAGTCTCTTTCTCTCTCTTCCTCAGTCTTTAGGCTTCTCTCTTTCAAATTTGAGTGGAAAATGTGACAGGAAAAGGGAGCAAATCTATTCAATTCTGACTGTGAATATTCCATAAACTTCATTATTTTCCATCCATCATTGCCGAAGAGTATATTTAGATGTGTGTGTGTGTGTATGTAAGTAAATACTATTCAACTTCCATTTTTATTTCTTTCTTTTTTTTTATCCTCATACTTATATACTTCCAACAACTGAACTCGATTCCTTAATGTTTGCTCCGTTTCAAGTTTATTTAGAATTGGGAAAAAGAGAAGAGAATAGAAGAGAGTGAGATTTGATTTCATTCCTTATTTCTTATCCCCATAAAATAGGCCTCCCGAAAAACAAAATTTGAATATATAAAACAAACATAATTCTCATGTAAAACTGGAGAAGATTATCTGAACAAAATTTGTATGAAGAAAGTCTTGGAAATACCTTCTCATTTTTTCACTCATATACTTTTTTGATATTCAAAATTTTCATTTCTTATTCCCACTTCATTCTTTTTCCTTTGAAAATTATCTCGATCTATTGTTTTCAAATTCCTAATAATGATGTTGAAATGCTGAAAAACTCTCTTCTAATTCTCTTCCAGCACTTCCTTTTTGAGGTCTTTTTTCCTCTTATTCTTATACTACTACTGTATTCTGACAACCTCTCATTTTGTGAACCCTGATGATTTTATACACACAGTTCCTTCTCATCTCCACTCTTTGCATACATTATTTGATCAAGCCTCTTGTTAAACCTCAATTTTTGAACCTCTTTATCCACTTTACAAGCAAATATTAAGAACTCTGAGCAAAAGTATCTACTCATAGTCTCATACATTATTCCCTTCTTCCTCCTCCAATTCTTCATTCTCAATTGTTATTCACTTGAGCTCGAAAAAATTATTCTACATACAACTGATACTTCATCTCTAATGGTGGCAAGGTTCATCGAAATTATGGGCTTCCACTTTCTTTTCTCTCTCTCTCTTTCTCTCTCTCTCTCTTTCTTTATTTCTCCTCTTATATCAAGTAATCTGGAAAATTTTCACTTAATTTCATCATATACACGTAGACAAAATCTACTAGCTAGGAATAGAGACAACCTCATCAGCTTTTCATGGCGAGAGATGATATTTCATTTATATAAAAAATATGGCAAAACAGGTAGACACCATCCAGGCAACATCAATCCATATTCAATTAATAATCATTTTGAATCTGGCTTTCGTCTATCATATTGCTGTATTTTGGAATAAAAAATTTGATCAATTATCTATGCCTCCACCGAGCTCAAATGGATGAACAGCAGTGATTCCAGTCATATACGTATAGACTCGCATTTTCACTGAAGCTATTTGAATAAATATATTTCAGATCCCAGCTCAAATGATTTGCATACCTCTCTTATCATCATCAAACGACCTCATGTATTGTGTGTATGTGTGTGTGTGTGTGTGTGTGGCACACAAAGCTGTGGTAAAGCATTCTTCAGCTAGATAATCTCAATGTATTTTCACATTCTTCATGTGGATGAGGTGGAATAACGAGTAAGGCACACACATAAGCCCTAGCGATAGTGTTGGTAGAATGAATGAAGAATTTTGCCTACATTCTTCTTCTCATACCTTAATATGTTTTTCCCTTAATTTAAGCTATTATATGTCTTGTCTAACCAAATATTCATGGAGAAATAGAATAGTTACACTTAGTCCAAGCAATATATTATGCGCTTGAAATGGATTCTCATTATTATCTCATTTTCTCTCTAATTCAATTGGCAAGCTTAAGGAGGCGAAAAGAGAAACAACAGAAATGCTCATACAAAACAGAAAGAAAGAAAGAAAGAGTAATTTAAGCACCTTCCTGGAAGTGTACAAAGTTTAAGAAGGGACCAAGTTTGTCATCGAATTTGCCTTTAAATTGAGCTCAATATTGCTCAAATTTGGCTAACAGGAGAAAAAAATTTCATTCGAAAATGGTGTACGAAGTGTTGCACCATTAAAATGGTCCCGAGAGCTGATTTCACAATTTCAATTCCAAGAATTTTCTGCAAGAATGGTAGGAAACATTTGTAACATATACTTAGGGTGTTCATTCATGCATTTGTGTTATATGTTCTCGCTGATAATTCACAAGAGTATCAGACATTTTCAATATACACGGAGAGAGAGGGATATTCTCCCATTCTGCTCATTAAAATATCTAGAAATACATTCATTGTAAGGGGTTTTATCAATATACTGGGCTCGATTCACTTTTGCATGATAAATTCTTCAACTCTGATTCCAGAACCCAGCTCAGTATATGCAAGCATCCAGTATTTCAGAATACACATCTGTATACAAGGTAGTCCAGTAGCATATTCTATCGCCAAAAGAGAATATTACACTCTCACTCTGGGTGACATATTCATAGCGATTGTATTTGGGCATCCCTAACAAAAACACTGTCATGGAATAGTTTCTGAATGGTAAATAAATACAGTGAAAATTGTATTACTCAGTTAGAGTTTCAACCTTCATGATTTTTTTCTTCTCTTCCATACAAAAATCATCTCTTTCTCTCTCTCTCTCTCTCTCTCTCTCTCTCTCTCTCTTCGAAGAGGGATCCCTATCATAGAGCTTCTTCTTCTTCTTTTTTCACTATTCTTCTTCTGGTAGACTTCTTAACAGTTGCAAGTTGATTGTTAGTATGTGTGTGTTGACAGTTGAATACACAGTGCACAGCGTGCGATGATGAAAGCAGAAAGAAGTTATGATATTTTTCTATTCCAATTCCTCCAAGAGAGAAAGTATAGCATCGAGAAGGACGAAGAAGAAAAAAGAAAAAAGTTTAAAAGTGGAAAGAATAAGAAGAGGAGGAGAAGAAGAAGAGAGAAAATCAGTTTCACAAGTGAAAAGCTCTCAGAAGAGAGAGAGAGAGAGAGAGAGAGAGAGAGAGAGAGAGAGAGAGAGAGAATACGATATATAAAAAGAATGCTGGAGAAAATGGTGTTTCAATAATCGATCGAGCGATCTCTCTCAGCCCTTTCGATCTTTGCTGACTAAAGTATGACTCTGTATATATATATTTGTGTGTGTGCAAGTTTTTCCTTCAATTTCCAATTTTTCTCCTCTTCTTCTTCTTCTCTTTTTATTCTCCTAGTACTCCTTCCTCTTCTTCTTGCTAGCTATTACTTCTTCTTTTCCCTAGCATCTTCAGTCATCCTCTCCAGTGCTCTCAGTTATTCTTCACTTTTACTTTTACTGTAAAAAATTTTGCATTCCTCTGCCAGATGATACATTCCAAATCCATCTCTCTCACTCACTCTCGGAAAATCACTTGGGAACTTGTGTGCAAAATATATCTTTGCATCATGATTTGGATAGATAAAACATTTTTCGTGTGTGTATGTATGTGAGTGAGTGAGAGAGTGTCTTTGAGTGAATATATATATATAAAAATATTCCTTCCCAAAATGGGTGACAAATAAAATTGAATGACAAACTACTAGGCGAAGAATTCTTTTCGTCGAAAAAAAATAGTGAAAGAGACTGAAGCTCACCAAGTTCAAAATATAATGAAGTTGAAAGAGAACTAAAAGAGAGAAAGAATAAAAAAAAGATGTCTAATAGATTCTAATTTTCCAGAGGTCAGATCACAATTTATTCAATGCCTCACAGCAATTGTTTTATTTCTCTTCTCTTTCTTTCTCTCGCTCTCATATTCAATGCTTCAAAATTTTTTTCTTCCTCTTTTTCTCATGACAAATCTTCAGTCCATGAATATTTTAAATGCATAACTCTTGACAACCCTCAACCCTATCACTGAGTTCACTATACAAAGTAATTGAGACTCTTTTTTTAATAATTCAAAACTCTCTTTCTCTCTCTTTTCAGTATGAGTCTTAAAACTGATTCATCTTTCAACCATTTTCAAACATTCTTGTTCCAAATGGCTGCATTAAATTAACCAAGAGAATAGTAAAAAAGAATGGAAAAAGAGAATAGGGCAAAGAGGGTGAGAAGAAAGAGGAAAATTATTTGTATTCTACACAAATCTTCAAAATATCTAATTTTTCTCTTCTCCTTTTTTTCTAGTCCATGAACTTTCACAGGAATACATACGAATATCATGAAAAACTTGACCATGGAACTTTTTCTGTGTTTGTGTATGTAATAAATGTATTCTTTGCCCAGTCATTACTATGCTTCATACATATACATCTGTTCTCTCTCTCTCTCTCTCTCTCTCTCTCTCTCTCTCTCTCTGTTCTCTAAAAGTTTTGTATATCTATGAAAGCGAATAATGGGGTTGCTGATTCACTTACATACACATATCCAGCTACAAGGCATTGTGATGATGATGGCGGGAAAAAAATCATCGTATTACATCATAATCTCTTCAGTAGATGTAAATAGAAAAACAAACATTCTATTGTACTATTGTTCTAACATGGTTATGAAAAGAGAAGGCTTTTTGTGTGTTGTACCATTTGTCTATCAGAGCATATTGCCCAGGAACATTGATAAGAAGTATGCCTTCTTGTACTGGTCAACTATTCTTGTCTCTCTTTCTCTCTCTTTCTCTAATCAACTGGACATTGGGTAATAGTGATAGCGTATTGCACACAGTAATAGTCATTGGATCAGCTTTTTTTTCGATGAAAGGGAGAGAGAGAGAAAAGGTTTGCTTTTCCTATTCTACTTACTCTCTTTTTGCTTTTCTTTCTTGCTTAATGAACTTGATGAAGAAAGCGAAGAAAAAGAATTTGGTGAGCAAAATGTGGAGAAAACTGGGGCATACCTTCACACAGAAGTGGAGTCTATGGAGTAACTGGGGAAAGAATCAAAAGAATTAGGGAATAGACTAGAAAGCATCCAGCGTCAGAGAGCTAGTCTTAGAAGAGAGGGGAAAGCGAGAATACTGATCCTAATCAGACAGCCAAACAGTAGAGCAAAGTAAAGAATGTAGATATATATATAAAGAATCGATAGATTTCTAATAAAGGCAAACAATCCATTCTATTTGGGAACCTCATGATGGATAGCGTTGTTTTTATCACACCAATTCTTTTGCTCAATAATAATAGCCACAGTGAATTGAACAGATGAGAGCCGGCATTTGAGCAGCTTCTTTCATTCACTCTTTTACTCTCTCTCTCTCTCTCTCTCTCTCTCTCTCTCTCTCTCTCTCTCTCTCTCTCTCTCTTACCAACTGAGCAAGCATTTATTTCATCCAAGAGTCCCATTCATATTGCATTCAATGGTGAAAAAGTCACCGGTTTTCTTTATATACTCACATACTCATATATATATGAGAGTTGAGAAAAAGAGACTAGAAAGGCTGATGGAGGAATGGATCATTAAAAGGATTTGGAATAAAGAGAGAATCATCATTAGATGTTTTATAAATTGTTCAACGTTCACCACGTTTTCTTTCTCTCTCCCCTCTCTTTTCCTCTTTCTCTCTTCCCGTTTATTAGCCAATCTATTTTCTGTTATTCTCCTTTGGAATCAAATATTTCACGATACACGTGTGTCTATTCATATTTATAAATAAATGTACATTCATGCATTTGTTCTGGAAATATGCATCCACACACTTGGAAACATCGCATCTGATTGAGATTCAAAGGGATTCACTTTCACAATACCCGACAATTGGGTTTACTCTTGGTTTGGGGAGAACTTTACACATATTATTGTTATCTAATTCACTTTGACTCGACTTTGATCACTTGAAAATCTTTTCACACTCGTTGACTTACACAGACTTTTGTTTATTGTCTGTCAGTAAAGAATGAGAAGTTTTCTCTCTCTCTCTCCCTTCCCTACATACTCATGAACTTCTTGATCTCCAATATTATTTGACAGAGGATAAATTCAACTAACCGATTTGTTCAATCCTCTCTCACACCTAATTCTAACTTGTCCATCGGAAAATCTTCTTACCAATGATATGCTATACAGAACACTGAACTGGAACGGCTACAAGGCTTCTCTCTCTCTCTCTCTCTCTCTCTCTCTTTATACCTTCACTTACCGATCTGAATGTCAATGGATGCCTGAGATAGAATTCCACTAATCATAGTTTTCTTCTCTCTCTTGCTCTCATCTTTGTTTCCTCCTTCCGGATCTAATCAGCTAAGCGAGCGAAAGAGACAGAGAAGAACACAACATGGATTGAGAGAAAGAAAGAAAGAAAGAAAGAGAGAGAGAGAATAAGGTGAATTGGAAAGCTCATAGAATAGGATTGAGGAGGAGAGAGAAAGAGAGAAAGAAAGAGAGAGGTTGTAGAATCGTATGGAATGAAGAAACGAAAAAGAAAAAGGCACCAAAGCAAGTTGTCGTTGATTGAACTCACTTTCTCTTTCTCTCCTCCTTTGCTATTCTCTTCTGAAGTACGATATCGATTATCTAACAAAGAGGAATGCTCACCACATTTGGATCGATACCCGAAGGAAACGGACCAAACTGAAAGGTTCGTTCTCTTCCTCTCTTTCTTTTTTGCCTCTCTCTCTCTCTTTCTTTCTCTCTCTCTCTCTCTCTACACTACTCCTACTACTACTCTTTTTCTCAAGGAACCGAAGGAAATCTCATTATCCGATGAAATATGAACCACGAATATCGGAATGCTTTTCGCTTGCCTGGATGTTGGCTTGCTGTTTGATGCTTTTCTCTTCCTTCAGCTCTCTCTCTCTTTCTTTCTTTCTTTCTTTCTTTCTCTTTCTCGGTCTTCGAAAGCTTGTATGCTTAAGATTCCTTGAGAAATACTTTGAGTGTGAAAGAAAAAGGTATCTCCTTCCTATCCTCCTCTTCATCTCTCAAATATGCACACACACTTATGGTTCCTCTCTCTATCCAGCATCTCTTCTCACGGCATTCAACCTCAATCACAGATAAAGATCTAACATATATATACACACAGAACACCACAATATAAGAGATGATGCTACAAAAATCTGAGCTATATACTTAAGCCTCATGCCTGGTACTCGTCAAACTTGTATGCATTCCATCACAAGTATGATGCATGAGTAATGATGATGATAATTTACACCAAATTTTTTGTCTTCCTTCAGCGTTCTCTCTCTCCCTTCTCTCACATACTTGCGGATATACATGTATGTGTGGTAGATATTATTATGGTTGAATATGATGCTCATAGTGTATGCTACTTTTCAAGATATTCATGAGCAAGTACACATTGGGAATATATATTTGCCTATTTGGATGATTGAGTTCATGTCTCGCTTGAGATCAGTCAATATCTGTGAATAAGAATGATCCTCTTTCTCTTTCTCTTTCCTCATCCTTTCCATCTTTTTTTTCTCTCTCTCTCTTCTTTCCCTAAGATCATTCTGCTTCCAGAGAAATGAGAACAAGAAAAAATGCTATCTCAGCTGATAATAGTATTTCAACGAAAGAGAAGCAGAAATTTTTTCTCTCTCTTTCTCTCAAATTGAAGAAAGAAAAAAGGAATGGGAACCTTCAATAGTGTGGTAGAGGGGATAATTTTTGACTCATTGAATTGATATTATCATGAATCATTTCTCCGGATGGTTTCATTCTGTAGGTTCCAAGTGTGGATGAATGAATGTGTGTGTATATGTGTGTGTATGAGAGAGGAAGAGAGAGCGAAAAAAGAAAAATTGCTTAGGTTTTCATGGGAGCCTTCCAAAATGGCTTACTCCAGAATCAATGGATTGAGATAGAGAGAAGAATGAAGGATGAAAATCTTTAAACTCAAGAATTCTTTCCATCCAATTCAGTAGCCAGAACTTGGAGCTTAATTTTTGCAGAAACCAGAATCTGGAGGCTATCAAACGGTTACTGCTCATCTTCTCTCTCTCTCTCTCATATATGTATCTATTTCGAATATATTCTTCTTCAGATTACAATATTGCTCGATCATCACCATCATCATTCTCAGATATATCCCAGATGATCATTACCCAAGATCAGCAGAAAAAAAGACGAAAGATATCAGATAGCTAAACCTCATCATCATGAGGCCAAGCGATATTTTCGCAATGGGTCTATTCTTTTTCTGGTCACATTCAACTTCTGGATTATGGTTTATGGCAACGTGATCTCATGCAAAAGGCACAAATCTTCATCAATATTTTGCTTGCTCTCTCTGTCCCTCTCTTTCTCAAGACTGATCTTAATTCAAGGTATCAGATTCTGTTTTTTTTCGATCTGCTTTTTTGCTTCTTCATTTTCACTTGCCAATAATCATCGAGATTTGGATATAAAAGTTTTCTCTTTCTGGTGTATAAGTGTCTGTATCTGTTTGTATTCTTGATCTAGAAAATTATGATGACAATATTGGCCTTGATTTACCGTCACCAATCATTTTAACCTTTCCAATTCAAATGTTCATATTACCCAGATTCGAATATGCATCACGATTGAATGGAGTTGATTTTTCAAGGCTGTATGCTTCATCGAATTTTCATTGGATCAGCAAAAGTAGCGGAAAAAAAGATTCCGATCCTTCAAATAATCATTCCACACATATACATCATGCTTGATTATTCTAGGCATGTGTACATTTCGTAAATAGCCTCCGAAAGTGTAAACTAAATCTTGCTTGAATCATTTACCCTTCAAATGATCATTCTCATCGGTTTGATGGAAGAATAGGATTTTTTGTCACTTTTTGAATCAGATTATTTGGGTTTGATTGTTTCGGATGAGAAGCGATAGCTTTCATAGCAGAAAATGGAGAAAAAGAATCCAATAGTATCAGCTCAATTTTGATGTGAACAGAATTTGTATTCAATTCATCAGTCAATGTTACTGTCTTATTCTGTTTTGTTCTCATTCATTACCCGAATACCGAATACAGCCAGTAGAAGGTTTGCCTGATTAGCGATTTTTATCATGATTGAACCAACTTTCTATCTGTATGTGTTTGTGTGTGAAGGACACACATACACACAAAACCTTTTTGAATGCAAAAAAGGGAATCATCGTATCGAAAATAGTGAATCAAAGGGAAAAGAGTATTCCATGAGAGTAAACTTTGAATAAACAGGGTTTGAATAAAGTGAAAGAGATGGAAAAGAGAAACAAAATACTGTGAACACTTTGTAAGCAAAACGAAACCATTTTCTTCTTCTTCTTCTTCTTCTATTCTTCATTCTTCCTTCTTTTCCCATCCATTTTAGCATCACTTGCATTTGCAACCCAATCGTTTTGCTCTACATTTTATTTTTCTTCTTCGTTTTCTATCTGTCTATTTCTCTTTACTCTCAACTCAACTTGTTTTTCATTTCCACCGGAGCATTCTTTCCCTAGTATTTTGGGTGAATATATGTGTGTGTGTGTTTGTAGAGTTGGATACGGTTTTTCTCTACTTTTCAGTCTATTTTTTTCGTACCTCTACTAACCCTAAAGATTCATCAAGTATACTGAGCTAGAGAGAATATATATGTATAATTAAAGTATTCAAATCATGGCCCCTAATTAATGGAGAATTATCTGAACTCACATTGGAAAAGATAGAGAGAAAGAAGGCAAAAAAATGGTGAGCATCACAAAAGCTTTTGCCAGACAGTAGATGAAGCGATTAAAGAAGGAATCAAGAGCAAAGCGAAAGATAATCGAAACTCATTTGAAGTCAATCAGAGTGAAATCGATGATGATCATCATCATTATTCACAAAATACACACATAGAAAAACATATATATTTATAGAAATAGAGAAAAAGTTGAAGGTTGAAGGTTGAAGAGATATACTAACCGGGTTTCAATTGGCTACAAAGAATCAAGTGAAGAATGGGAAGAATTTCAAGGAATCATCTCATGTTCATCCGGAATACTAGCTCTCTCTTTCTTTCTTTTTATCTACACCAATTTGTCTTATCCAATGTGTTTGATCTTGATTCTGGATCCTTTTCTCCCTCTAAATATAAACACACATAAGCTCTCGAAGCTTTTTAAATGTAATCGAATACTCTTTGCTTCTCTCTCTCTCTCTCTCTCTCTCTCTCTCTCTCTCTCTCTCGTTGCTATGTTCTAAGAGAATCTTCTTCTTCTACTCTGAACACTCACAGCATCCGGATCAGTGATAAGAGGGGGATCGAAAGCAAAAGAGAATAAGATGGAGAGGAAGAAGAAAAACAACAAACGAAGATGAAAAAGCCTACTGTGTATGTGTATGAGTATACCAGAGGGAAAAAAGGAAAAAGAGCCGGAAGAGATGATCACCATGATGATCATCATCGACTCTGATGATAGTGGTTGCTGTTAGGGAGAAAGGGAAAGAGAAAGATCACAAACGAAAAAGGGAATTCAGCAAAGATGGAAGATCGAGATGAGCATTGAAAGGCAATCTAGAAAAATAATGCAGAAGAATGTGGTCAAATTCATCCATAGAGAGGATGGATAAGGTGTTCCAAGACGATATCCGGATGATCAGATTGAATCGTTCTTTCTCTCTCCACATACACACACCAAAATGAATCAAGATAAAGTGGGGTTGGCTGGAAAAGAAGGCGGTGGGCTGAGAAAAGGCCCAAAACTGAAAAGGGCAAAAGAGAAAGGGAGGAAGAGAGAGAGAGAGAGAGAGAGGTTCGAGTAATGATGTAGGAAGTGAATGAAGAGAAAGAGAGAGAGAAAAAGAGAAAGAAGAGCAATTGGGCGCACTCACTGGATGTATATGTGATGCTCATGCACCAGCATCAATTCTCTCTCTCTCTCTCTCTCTCTCTCTCTCTCTCTCTCTCTCTCTCTCTCTCTCTCTCTCTCTCTCTCTCTCTCTCTCTATTCCTCTTCCTCGTCTCTTTTGCCTACTTTTCAGCCCTTCTTCTTTGCCCTGGAAGTACGATTCAGGGCTCACCAAGGAAAGAGAATCGATCGAATAATGGTTTGCTCATAATGCCGAGTAACGTCGTTAAATTGAACCTGATCTTGTGGAGCGAAGACTGACAGAATTGTCAGCATGTCATTTAACTTTGGCGCATTAATGGTCAACCTTGTCTCTCTCTCTCTCTCTCCTCATTCCTGATCAAGCAAAAGATGGAAGAAGGAGAAATGAAGTGAGTAAGTAGCTCGGCCTCTTCTTTCAGAATTTCCAAGAATAAGATGAACGAATAGTGTACAGTGTAAGCACTTTGAACAGAATTATGTGTTCATGGAATGAATGTCGGCTGAGAAGAGAGAGAAAGGAAAGGGTTGACCAGAAGAAGAGAATAGAGTGTAGGAGGAGATTGAGGGTGGCAAAATGAAACATGATGGTGTTGTGAGTATCTGATTTGGTTCATGTGAGTATGGAAGAAATTTCTAGCCAAAACATAGATAGTTATGAGTATCAAGCCAAAAATTTCCCAGAAGTTTCTAAGAAAGAGGAATAAATCAAAAGGTATTCTAATATGATGATATAAGGATTCACGTATTGCTTATGAAATGAGTGGAGAGTATTTTCTTACATCATCTTTTTTTCGGTGATTCGAGCTTAGTTTTCTTGACCAATATCTCTCAATCATTAGTATTGGTCAATATATCAGTTCCATCATTCCTTCATATCTCCTGGGCATATTGAATGATGAAAAAGGACTCATATTCAGCAATGTTCTCACAGAACTCTCAGTTTACTTTACTTTGCTCAAAATGTTCACTGATGGCATGCTCTTAGATGCCCAAATTGAGTGATAATTTTGTGCGGTTAACCCGAAACCTATCCAGCTTGCAAGAATCTGGGAACATAATTAATGACTAGCATCATGATGACGACAATTTTTCTTACCAAACAAAATGGTCACAAAGGATAGATGAATGAATGAGCTGGTCATCAAAATCCAGTGAGTATTAGAATAGATAAGAACAATTAGAAATTGGACACAATTTGGTTCGATTCTCATTGTTGTGGCCAACGGTTAGGTTATATAATTTATCTTTAATCAATTCTTACTGCTATTGCTCTCTCTCTCTCTCTCTCTCTCTCTCTCTCTCTCTCTCTTTCTGGCGTTTTCGATTCTCTTTGCTGGTCGATTTACCTCGAGCACACACATTCTGGATAATCTGAATCAGATAGAATTTAGCCTCCTAGAGAAATGGAGGGAAGAGAGAGGGATCCAATTTGGAATGGAAATGGCATTCAAATGATAAGCTCGTAAAACATACAAATAACCATGAAACTAGTGAGGTGAACTAAATTTTTCTCTCTCTCATCAAAGCTCGATGCTTTCCAGCTTGATTGGCTGGATTCCTTTGCTATTTTCTCTCTCTTCCTTCAAATTCTCTACCAATTCTCATGAGAATGTAAATCGATTTCATTGGAAATATCTTATCTACTCTAGAGAATTTCGTTTCTTTTCGCTTATCATTAGCACCAAACACTATTATTCTTCTATCTATCGCTCTTGTAAGCACATACGAACTGATAAAGTTCATGGTTAACGGTATTTTTTTGCACTGTATAAGTGTTGCCTAGCATCTGATCCCGTTTTGATTGTGATGAATTAGTAATAGAAATTGTGGGACGAACTGATGAAAAAGCCAGAAAATTTCCAGAATTTAGATGATCACAGTTAGAAGGCAGAAAGCAACCCGAAATAGAGAATAAAAATCAAAGTAAGTTAGTAGAGAGAATCTTCACTCCTGGATAAAGTATCGATCACTCTTGTTCAAGTTGCTGAGGAAAATCATCGAATACAAATGTCTGAGCAACCAGGAATTGAGATGGATTTCAAGAGTTACTATGTGAGATCAGGATGAGAGATGAGAAGAGAATTTATCTCTGTTTTTCTTCAACGAAATAGAAAAGTGTGAGGAAAACCTTTTCTTTCAATGAAATAAGGAAAAGAGAAAGAAAGAAAGAGAAAGCATTCGAAAAGAAAGATATTGGTACTGATGAGTAATATTAAAGTGATTCGATGTCTTCTTGTTCAGAAGTCTTAAAATTTTATCAACCAAACATCTATTTTATCTTCCACACGATATACGCTTACTGTATTCTCTCTTTTCTCACATGATAGAAATATATATATTTTCATGATCACTAGAAGAATGTGTGAAAAAGATAAAAGAATTTTTTATCACACTCATGCAACGTTTATTGGACTGATTGGATTCCATTCTATACATAGGTATATGGGCCTACTTTTTGCTTTGGAAAAATTTTTTATTCCCTCTCTCTTTCAATCCTCCCATGTTCTGCTATGTACTATTCTTTTCTTCCTACAAACTATTTCCACCAGCCTTATGGCTCGAACCCCAATCATAAGGCCAATGGTAAGATGATCGATGATCCACGGGCATTGTTGCCATTATTACTTTTGCTCTTCATGATTCTATTCTCACTATTTCATGTTACTTTTTTATCAGCTAAACTGCTTCTTCATCTTATTTATCTTTCGTTTTTCTCTCCTTTTTTTCTTCTTTTTTTTCTCTCTTTCGCAACCCTACTTAGTGGAGCATATTCACATTCAATAATGATGATATTCATGTAACAATAATAATGGCCAACAAGCCTATCAACATAGCCTTTAGCTAATAATATTTTTCATCTTTCCTCTCTCTCAATCTATCGGTATGAACCTGTCTACTGGAATCTACTAGAATCTACATCCCAATAGTGTTTTTGTGAAATAACCTACGAAAATTCAGATCTGAATAACTGGTATGACCATCTCTAACTCTTTCGTTTCACTCTCTATTCTTTCTGGTAGAATCTGAAATTTGATGGGATCTTTTGGACTCGAATTGGCTGAAGACAGTGAAGTGCTAAGTTTCAGGATAGATTGTTTCTAGATTTTCTTGAAGGTTCGCTTCACCTGATAGATGTGTCAACATCTTTTCTATTGATGCTGGAAGGAGAAAATAAATTCAGGTATAACTTGGGAATTCATCAGAATTCACTGTCAGAAAAGTGAAAAAGAAGTGGAAAAGAAGTGAAATATTTTTGCTGATACCCTCGAGAACTGGACATATCGGAGGGCATGTGAATACACTGGAATGTGTACACAACATGCATGTGTACCGAATGTTTTGGCTGAAAATAATTTCCGGAATCATTGATGTTCACCTTCATCACCCATCAGCTGAGCAAACGATAAATATGAATTGAAGTGATTTCAATAATCAGCCGGTTGATATTCCAGTAGCTTTCAGAATATTATAAAAATTCTAACACATCAACACAAAATCAGGCTCGATTGAGAGAGATAATTTTGCACGCATCAGACAGCATAGTTGAGTTCAGATTCAAACTCGAGCCGCTAATGAATCGGCGATTCAACAAGAATCCATAATTAGCTCAGTAATGGATAAAAAAGTTTGAGTTAGAGTCTACACAACGAACTTCAAACTTTAGCCTCCAATTAGTGAGATCTTGAAATCCAAAAGATTCTTATTTCACTCTTTCAGTTCAACAATCAACTCATATTACCAATTATTCGGTCTAGGAATATCTAAAATTTAACTTGTCTTTCACTGTCATAAAAAATTTTGGTTATTGAAAAATGATGAGAAAAAGTTGACGGAATAGCGAACTGATTAGAAAGAGATTCATAAAAAGTTGGAATCTCATATTCACAAATTCTGGTTATTCTCTCTTGAATTGAACGTTTTTTTATGTTTATTGGTGAAGTATTTTTCGCCAATATCAACGAAACTTGTGAGAATATATTCGAATCTGTATCTATCTAATACATTGGAAGTGGAAAATTTTTCGAAAATTAGCTACTCACCTAAAGTTGAGATGAGAATGTAAGAGTTTGTATAAGATCCGTTAGAGAGATAACCAATATTGCGATGATCCGATACAATCACTGATGTCAAATGATGATGATATTGATGGTTGTGATGATGTTGACTAGATGATGAGCTAGTATTTGAAGCCTTAGTCCTATGGATGATGATGATAAATTCAAAAAAGGAACAATCCACCAGCACCGGTAAGTGGTTTGATGAACAGTCTAGTTCTTAGAGATGATCCCTAATTGGAATAAAAGATGATCCCGATGAAGGAAAAGTGGAAGAGAAGAGGATGAAGAAGACAAAATCATCGGAGCAATATTCCACTGATGGCTGGCAATAGTAGAAAAGTAGTGATACACTGGAAAATCTAGGGAAAATAGTTTCTGGAATTCCCAGTATCTTTCGTCATGCGGTTCAAGCGGCGACTCCGCGGAATATTCATCGATCCATACAGCATCCCAGCCACATTCCGATAGATGGGGCCGGTTCATTTGGGATGTATCGGAATTTATTCCTATTTTTCCAACATCCGGATGCTATGAATATGTGTCATTAAAGTTCGTGAAAAAGTTATCGTAATAAGCATCAACGTCTTTGTTTTCAATGAGAAAACTTGCATCCTAGCTTTCTTCCTGCACCTGAATTCAATCAATTATGCCTATAATCTGAGAATTTTATGAGATGAAAACTTTGAGCTCACTAATTGTCCTATCGGCTCTTTTTCGTCCAATAGTTTAAGAGGTAAACATTTTGTGTGAAGAGAGCATGATCCCGGTAGATACAGGATATTCCTTCAAATCAATATCTTAATCATTCAAAATGCTGAAAGATGTCAGTTCCGTGATATATTTGCTACCCCGTTCTAATGGTCGTACTGAATTTTTAACTAACTAATCTCCCATGCTTGTTCATATGGATGATTGGATACTAACGGCCGTTTACCAATAAATTAGAACGATTCATATTCGATCATCATCCGAACTATCCTTCTTTTTCTTTTTCTTTCTCTTTTGATTTCGAATCGTTCACTCTACTCTGATGCGATTGTTTTTTTGAAACATGTGGCCGACTCCTATAATCAGCCCATGGTCAAATTGAGAACAGCTATTTTTGCTCTCCGATATATTTATATCCCATCCTGCTCCAAAATTGTAATTTTTACCTCTCTCTTCTTCAACATCGAATCTAGATATTTACAGCGTACGCATGGCATCAGGATTTGAAGAATAAGGTCCAGATTAATTGCTCAATATGAGATTCAAAGGCCTCAAAGGAAGGAGGATTCAAAGGAAGTTTAACGACAAAATGAAACTTTTCTCTCTCTCCCTCTCAAAAGAATGAATACACTGGTTAGAAGTAAGAATAAATACAGCAGGAAAGAATAGAAAGCCAATCCATCGAGTTGAACCAATTTCACGGCTCTCTCTTCTATCTATTCCTTTTCTAGTAACAATTTTTACTCCTCCTATATGGTACTATCGGTACTTGGTGACTTTCATCTTCTTTCACTCTGTATAGTTTCTTGTTATAAAATCAGAAACGTTCAATAAATTCTCAAAGTCTTATTCATTATGGCAATAAATATTCTCACATTTTTTATCTCTCTCGATACAATTTCTAGCCCATATTTTTGTCTATCCTCATCAACTTTCCTATTCATTGCAATTCTTGCAATAAAAATTGTTTGGACTATTGTCCAGACAATCTAGAAGTTCTGGATAGCAATTGTTTTCAACTGGTTTGGAAAGTCTTACTTAAAAAGATACAGTGCTACCTACAGTGCTACATACAGTGTGGTACAGTGGCCATTGTTTGAGTTTCCTCCCTGAGAACTCGAAGAGTTGTGACATAATTCGATAAAAATGGGTAGAGAACACTCAAAATGATAATCCTTGGATTAGTTATAATATGACTTTCGTTGAGGCACTGATTCTGAGATCTTTTGCTGGTTCCTGATGCAGATGAACAGTTGGAATATTGATAAAAAATCTCTTGATTGACCCTCGGCTAGTTCGTTCTTTCCTTCTTTCAATTTCCTGCATCATATTTCAATTCGCTGATCATTCCCAAAAGGACGAGAGCCAATAATTGGACATGGTAAAACATATTCTCCATCACTTGCTCAAACTTCAATTTTTTTGCTCACTCAAACCAGGAAAATCCGTCTACCAAGAGTCAAATAAATAACTTTCCTTCAACTCTCCACCTCCTTCAAAAATCCTAAGTCCAGCTTTAAACAAATTTTTACACAACCAATTAATCTCATGATTACAATAAAATCAGGGCTGAATTTTTCCTGCTCAATAGGAATTTCGAAATGAAAAAACATCTCATCAGAATTTCTACCATCAAAAAAATACATGTTCAATTGAATGCCTCTCTTTTCCCGCCATAAACTGTGTCTCTGGTTCAATATCATCTGAATTGCATGCGTTTGTTCATGAACCCCTTTCCTCAACAGATTGTTGTTATTGTTTCGACCATCGTCATCTAAACGTTATCAACATGATAATCTTGTAAATATTGTATTGTTAAAGTTACCCACTAAATCATAATCGGAGGTATTAAGGTTCTCGTTTCTATTGGTGTGGACCCAAAATGACCAAATTAATGAATTGTGCTGCATGGACAGCACTCATATCAATCCTGTGTGTGACAACATTCGGATTCAAGCTTGTTTTATTGTGTATTAGCTCAACTGTTATATCTATTTTCTCTTTGTATATAGCACTTCATCAACATTTCCAACACCAAAAACAGATTGGTGACATATGTGATACCAGTTCATTTAAATTAAATCTGTTAACCACACCGGGATTGTTGAGAATGATAAATAGGCGGGAGTTCCAAACGCGACCATCTCTTGTTCGCTTGGATTCACTTTGTGGTGATCCTTTTATTGATGAACAATTAAGAGATATCACGGAACTTATATTTCGTGATGTTGTCACCCCATGGCTATCTACATTGACCAATGAGGCTGATGTGTCCGAAGAATTGAGGAGTTTATTGTTTTCCGTCATCCGCAACATATCAGTCAGGTTTGTCCCGGTTGCATCTCCTGTATCCACATGATTGTGATAATTTTTCTTGATCATCTTTATTAGGATGAAAAAAATTGATAAAGTACACTATTTGACCACCCAATTAGTGGACGATTTTGCCTCTCACTTGCGATTGTATCGTTCAGCTGAGCAGCAACTCAGAGTGATGAAAATTCAAGGTAACAATTGAAAATCATAACGTTGAATATGGAAATGAATAAACTGATCCTTTCTCTTCAGATGCCAACGCAAACCTTTTATCCATATTCTTTGATTTGGAATTTCAAATGGAAAAAAATAAGATTTGTCGAGATGTTGTCAGTGAACATCATGAAACTTTCATTGGTAAGCGAGTAGGCAGTGTGAGCGTTGAAAAATGAACATAAATAATAAGAATTCTCTCTCTCTTTTGTAGGCTACCTCACCGATCTCTGTGATGTTCTTATGTACCTTCTCTTGAGTTCTGAATTTTTTGATAACAAGCTTACACGATACAGTCTTCGTCATATTCTTGTTCATTCAATTTTGGTTCCAGTTTTCGAGCTACTCTCTGATCCAGATTTTATCAATCAGTGTTTTGTGTGGTTCTTCAAAAACAAGGTCGTCTATCAATCAACACCAGACACTTTTCTGATCCTTCTACGTTGTTGTGAAGACATTGATGAATTGAATGGTATCCTAGAAATGGTTAACAAAGAAGTTGCCATACAAAGATCAAAAGATACTGATGGAGACTATTTTGAAACTAAACAGCAACTCAGTAGCCTGCTGTTGGTGCAATCTGTGATAAAAAATCGGTTAAAGTATCTGAATGAAGGTTCATTCGATGATAGTGATTCTGGAAGCCTTTCTGTTGGAAAAGACTTACAAAAGTTGACCAAATTCGATTCCAAACTCTTCCAGATACCTTTTGATGTGATCCTGAGAAATAACATTGCTTTGTCTTATTTCATCGAATTCATGTCCAGCACAAGTCAACAAGGATATGTTTATTTCTACTTGAACATCGAGGGATTTAGAGTATCAGCAGAACAATTGTTAAGTAAATCTCAGCCTGACATTACCGATCCAAATGAAGTCCAGAGCTTGAGGGAAGCAGCTTTAAATATTTATGAAACGTACTTGAAACCTGAAAGACGTGGTAATCACAAAGTGAAATTATCCGAAGCAACCTCCAGACGAATTCATCACAAAATTATAAACGAACCTTTATCTGAAACCTGGTTTGACGAAGCTCAAGAATCAGTTCTCAAGACTATGAGAGATGAGAGCTCCATGTTTCCAAGTTTCAAAAAATCAATTCACTACATCAAACTTCTCTGTGAATTGGATCTCCTTAAAGAGCTTGATGAAACCATAAATAATAATAACGTCGGTGATCATCATTCTCGTTTACCTGGTGACAGTTATCCTCCCAGTGCGAAATGTAGTCCAGATAGTGAATTTTCTGACCCTTTGCGAATGGTTAATCAAAAAATCATTGAAAAAGGTGAGGATGCCATGTCTCCTGAATATCATCTTCAGGTTGAGATAACTAATACTGGAATTGTTCGAGAATTTGGTAACTCCTATGGAGTGTATTGCATCTCAATCACAAAAAAAGAAACTTTGAGTGGAGAAGAAAAATGGTGTGTACTTCGACGCTACTCAGACTTTGACGCCTTTCATCAGACTATCTGTGACAAATTTGACTCTCAAATCAAAAACAGACTCTTTCTACCCGGTAAGTGCTTGTTTACTGATTCAATTCCTCCAATAAATTGTTTTTATTTCTAATCTTCAGGTAAACGGCCATTCAACAATGTTAATACTGATTTTTTGGAGCAAAGAAGGCATCTTTTGAACTCGTATCTCCAGCAACTTGCCAGGCTATGCGAAAGAGATTGTATTTTCGGCCTCAGAGAACAAGTGAATCGTTTCTTGGAGCCTGGAAACTATGAAAAAGAAAAAAATAGTCTCATTTTTTCACGAACTATGAATAGCTTACTTGTAAATCCTCTGAAATCTTCTGTAAAATCTATGGGGACCGCAATGAAAGCTGGCTCTGACAACATCAAAGATAGTTTCCAGAAGTTAGCACGTTTTGGCTCGTCTAGCTCTTCCAGCAAGTCAGGCATGAACGAAAATGGCTCCAATAAATCTTCAAGAAATCGAAACAATATAAGTAGCTCATCTTCTAGTGAAAATGGTGCCTATCCTCAAGTTAACAGCGACAAAGTTGGTGCAGCTTTAGAAGGAGAAAGCGAAATCGATATCATACCTCTCAGGATTATGTTGCTCTTAATGGATGAGGTGTTTGATCTGAAAAGTAAAAACTTTTGGTTGCGACGACGGATAGTAAACGTCGTTAGGAACATTATAAAATCAACTTTTGGTGATACTATCAATCGAAAGATCCTTGAGTATGTGGAGGAACTTACATCCAGCTCCGCGATAAGTGATTATTTGAGGTATTTCAAAAATTCTCTATGGCCAAACAATGGCAAGCTAAACTTCAAGAAAGTCGAAAGAGATTATAATACTAAAATGCGAACTAGAACTAGTGCAAAATTACTCTTATTGAGTACGTTCTCTGAGGAGATAAAACATATCATCGGTACAGAAACCACTCGAAAGGGTCTAATCTGTGTATTCAACATGTTCCAAAAGCAAACTTTCAATCAGCGTCTACTCATCGTTCTATTTGAAGGTCTGCTACAACAACTTTTTCCCAAGAATCACATTCCAGAAATCTTGATGAAACTCCATTCATCATCTCTTCGTTATAAAGAGTATCTTAGGAGTACAAATTCATCCTTACAATGGCCTCCGACGCTAGCTCATTCACCGTATAAATCTTCATCCAGTAACTCTTCCAACAAATCCTCTCCGACGCATATCAGAAGAAGATGATTAATTTCATCTCAATGAATCCTATGCAGTTCCAGTTTTCACAGGTAACGTGAAGTGGTTTAGTTTGATCCAATGAATTGAACTTCTCTTATAGACTGTGGTTTGAATTTCTCTCAATTTGGATTTGTACTCGTGATTTTTATTGCGAGTTTTTTCCATCTAATTCAGACTCATGCTGGACTATCTCAATGATCCAGTCTCTGCTTTCTACCGTATTTTTGTTGATACGTTGGTATTGATCTCAATTTTCCATGTAATTAATTTTTTTAATTTATCGTAACATCTCTAAGTCAAATATTTCTCCTCTCGTCTCGATATCAGTCTCATCGGAGAGGAGAATATTAGAGTCAGAACCCAAAATTTCTCTATTCTCAAGACCAAAATGTTATGTTAACAATAATGAAATTTTTATTCCAATTAAATAGTTCATTCTTTACTTGTCTAATGACTTCACTCTCCAACTTGATCACTTATTTGCATCTCATTGATCTGAAATTTACGGAGCAGTTAAATTTGACCAGACATCGTATTCTCAAAGAAAGTCAGGACACTTCAAAGTAACCTAAAAATAGTCTTCCAATGTCTGGAATACCTTTATCTGATCTATGTTGATAAAAATTCCAACAATTCAGATATTCGTACTGTATATCACAGTACATTGTATTGAGGGAGCTATTATTGATAGCAATGTTTACGAATTTTCTCAGTCTTGTGCTAAGCTTGTATGAATGAATGAAGAAAGTGAAAAATTTTACCTTTTTTCGATCTTGATTACTTAAATTAAATCGTGTAGCTACTAGTAAAATTTGAATGAATTCATTATCATCTGGTGGTATATGATAAATCTCCGGTGAATGAGTGTCTTTTCCTATTTGTTTATGTCCGATGGTCAGTTGTGCATATCAAAGAAGATGATAAAATGTTGCATGGTACATGTCGCAAATTGATGAGTAAAATAAATTGCAAAAACAGAGGTGTTGCTACAGAATTATCATCACAAACCAATATTAACAAGTATAAGTGTTCTGATCATCAATAATTGCCAATGCGAATTAGTTCAAGACATTGATAGGTGGAAATTGTACATTCAAGTAATGGCTCACATTTGACAGCAATCACAAAATATGAACACTTCTTTCTACATGTTTCACGTGTGATTATGTGTTTTTTTCATTCATTTTCTTCACTTAATTTGATATTTGGATCATCGATTTACATCAATCAACCAATTGTTGTATAATTATCTGTGTGTATGGTGTTTGTGTGTGTAGTGTTAATCAAGAGAGAATAATTTTTCCTCTTCATTCATAGCTTAGTTAAATTTCTAGTCTTCTTGAATCACATGTACATGATTTTATATTGCTCACCGTAATCGTACAAAGTTCCTTGGGACAAGCATGATAGCTGTTCCTGATGAAAAAGATCCAAATGCATGTGGTCCAGTGTATTTTGGCGATTCGGTCAGTAAACTTTATCGATTATTTATTTATGCCAATGTTCAATTCCAGCTTCAATCTTATTCTTTTCCGTCTTTCCTTTCGACAGATATTCCATGGCTATGATCAGCATTCTGATCAATCGCGAATGAATCGCAAACCATTGAACAAGTCATCAGGTTCCGATGTTGATAGTTCCAAATTTGACATTGTTAAAGCAACACAATACGATGCATTTGATCGAGTGAAACAGTTGATAGAGGAAGGATATGATGTTAATCAACGAGATTCTGAGAATGTCACCCTGCTTCATTGGGCTGCCATCAACAATAGATTGGAGATTGTCAAATATTTTCTTGCCAAAGGTGCCGATCCTAATGCAATCGGTGGAGATCTGAAAAGCACTCCACTTCATTGGGCTACTAGGCAAGGTCATCTGAGAATGGTTGTTTTACTTATTCAAAACAACGCAGACCCCAAAATCTTGGACGGTGAAGGCTGTAATTGTCTTCACTTAGCTGCTCAGTTTGGACACACTTCCATTGTTGCTTACCTTCTGGCCAAAGGACTTGATATCAACACACCAGATACAAATGGAATGACTGCATTGACATGGTCTTCTTTCCGAATCTCTGCGTAAGTTTTGTGGCTTCTTACTTCCTCCTCATTAATACTTGAGTTTTGGCACTTTTTTCAATGTACATTTATCTTGATCTCGGAATTTTTTAGCGAAGATCCAACTCGTCTTCTCATCAATCTTGGTGCAAACGTTAATCTCGCTGACTACAAAGATCGTAACACTCCTCTTCATTGGGCCATATACTCTCGCAATAGTAATGCTGTAGCTAATCTTTTGAAAGCTGGAGCAAATGTGTTCGTTCAAAATGTTCATGGAGACACCCCACTAGAGATGGCTAGGAGATTACAAATTTCTAGTTTAGCAAAAAAGATTGAGGATGCAGCTTTGGAACATCGTCTTTACACTAAGCCCTGGAATATCCGCCTAACCAAAGACAAGGTATGAATTCTATTTTTTATCTGCATCTACATTTTTGTATTTGAAAATTCTTTCTTCAATTATCGTCATGACCTTCTGTCGACTGTTCTAACTCGGTATGAATTTGAATGTCTTGATTCTGAACTCAATTTTTTTGACCCTCTCCTTGAAATCGTGAGATCACTTATTCAGAAAGATTGAGAGATTTTTGATAAACTAGCAGTGGTATGATTTTTTAAAGTAATCATCAAACTTTCTCTCCTCTATTGCAGCGGCTAAAGTACTTCATCGTTTGCTCACTTCCATTTTTTGTATATTACGCTATGGGTACCATCTTCGATTCCGATTTAACTCATCTTACCAAAGCAGTGCTTCTCATCATTCTTGCTTCTGCCATATTACTTTCTCGTTTCATCTTTGATTTTGACGATGCTGCCCTTTGTACATCTTTTCCAATGTATATATATTTGGCCTGCAAGTTTTGGCTACTAGTCACTCTTTTTTACTACCTTGTGCCTTGTAAGTGTACCTTACTGTTAACCGTGATGACTGTTTGATTTTTCTATTACATCTCTTGCTCATCTTCTTCTATGTACAGACCAACCACCAAGCTTGGTATTTTTTACTGTTCTCATGAGCTTTTCGCTCTGCTATTCCTTCTACAAAACATGGAAAAGTGATCCTGGTAAAATTTCGGGCGATCAAAGTCAACGTTTTCGAGTAATATTATTTTCAGCAAAAAAATAACCCGCTAGCTAACATATTGTTTCACTCTATTTGTTTTCCAGACTATTGTTGACCTAGCTGAACGGGATGGCTTCGATGCCACATGGTTTTGTAGCTCATGTCTAATTAGACGACCTATTCGCTCTAAACACTGCTCTTGGTGCAACAAATGTATTGCCAAGTTTGATCATCATTGTCCCTGGGTAGCTAACTGCATAGGAGTTGGTAATCATAGGTATTTTGTCTGGTTTTTGGCCTCAATTCTCTGCTGTTGTGTCATTTTCCTCTTCTCGTGCACCTTCTGTGAGTATTGCTGACATTCATCGATTACATATCATTCTTTGTTTGATTATGTCTCCTGTTTGTTCGAGGGAATGCTCATCAATTTCATCTGACTGATCAAATCTGAGATTGAAAAAAATTGATGGGTATAATCTAGCCAGAATTTATTTCTCTTATCAACTGAAATCTTCATTTTTGCTTAAAAAATCACGAAAATTATGGGTTTACTTAAATTCACAGATTGGTCAACGAATGTTTATCAGCATTTGATTGGAGTTAAATATCTCGCTGCTGTCTTGAAAGTGAATGGATGGGTCAGTATGGGCTTTTTCACCGTTGCATCCTTAATTTTCTGGGTCTTCTGTCTTTTTGTATGTCAACTTTATCAAGTAAGTTTTAACTTCACTTACTACTGTAAATAACTGTAGACCTTTTTTTAGAGAAATTTTAATCTCTCATGCTTTCTCTCTTTTCTCTAGATCATGTGGTTGGCAATGACAACAAATGAGCGAATGAATTGTCGTCGGTATAAATACATGAAATTTGACTCCAATTATGATGCAATAAGTCCTTTCGATAGAGGAGTCATTCAGAACCTCTTAGAATTTTGTGAATGGAACTGTTTTCAAAAATATCAATCTATGAAAACTGATTGGAAATCTCTCTACGATGTAGATAGTCTTGATGGAGTTGCGACTCTATAAAATTTCACAGTAAAGATCACTCTCAATGAAAATTTATTACAATGTGAAGTTAGTCCCAGAGAAATTGATACCCTGATTTCTATGAAAGATACTATAAGTATTTGTTTTCTATTCTGCTTAGGTTTCTCGACATTTGAAGGAATAATTTAGCACTTGACTCTCATGTCTAGTCGTGGTATCTGAGCATACATTAATATGATTCCAATAATTCTTTAAAGATGTATTTAACTTTCCAATAGTTATGTTCAATTTCAACAAGACGCTTCTCAAATGAATCATTCTTGACGATACCCTGTCGCCGCTTTATTGTTTTCATTCTGTTCAATTTATTGCCAGAAAGAGAAGCTGCATCGGTTTATATAGTTTTTCTTGCAAAGGACTGACAATTCGATGAAATCTTGTGGTTCAGGTTGAAACCGTCTGGCTATACTACCACATAGTCTCTCTCCAGGTCTAATTAAACAGATAATTTCAACTTCCACAACACCTCAAGAACAGAACATTGAATAAGTCCACAAGCTTTTTCAGTTGTAAATTAACCATATAATTTTGTGTATCAGGGAATCTTCATGATCATCGTGGAAGTAATCCAAAATAGCTCTCCAATGTCCGGAATACTTTTTTAAGTACATTATTGAAAGTGTACTGTTTGAGCAAATTTTTTATGAATTTTTATCAAAAAAGAGAAAGAAATGAACGGTAGAAAATCTATTATGCCCACTGAATTTTCAAATTTCAATGCTCAATTTCGATAAGATTTTCCTATTTCTACTCGATTTTTTGAGCCATCCGGAAGGCAACCTTAGTCTAAAAATTGTTAATCCATGAACGACCTGAACACATTCATCATGGTGGCAAGTTTTCAATGCACAAAAGCATTTCTATTGATTATTTAATCATTCAAGTATGATGGTAAGAGAAAAAGCCCTCATGTCATCACACAGAGCCGGTAGACATACAGCACTGCAAATTGCAGATTGCTTATCTGTTTTTTCACAGTAAAAAAAATCTATCTAAACATTATGATGAGGTGATGAAAGTGATAAAAATTTGAAAAGCGTTGAAAGACCACCAAAAATCTCAGTCTTTCGGAACATCTATTCACTAGATGTTCGATTTGCTACCAAGCGAGTCCGACAAAATGTGCGGAAAAGGCGTCAAATGAGCTTAATCGGACACTTGGTCCTGTCCCTTCCCTATCCTCTCTCTCTCTCTCTCTCTCTCTCTCTCTCTCTCTCTCTCTCTCTCTGCGGCTTCTATACATTGGTCAGATAAATGTGCATATTCACATTGGATATGCAAATTTTTTTCGCTCTCTCTCTTACTAATCGGCCTCGAGCGACACTGGCTGGCTAGTATTCTATTCGTAGAAGTGAGAATGGCCTACAAGGGGGTTCCTCAAGCAATTAGTGTGGTTCGAGTTGGCTAGTTCTAGTCGAGTTTTACCACACAAGTCCATCGTCAGTTTTGAGCAAGTAAAAAAGACGACACTCCAAAACGGAAGCTTGCTTTTTATCATCATTTCACTGCTTGTGATTACATGAGTTTCTTTCTCTCTCTCTCTCTCTCTCTATCTCTCTTCTCTTCTCTTCTTCTCTCTTCCTTTCTCTTTTTGCTTTTCGCTCTTAATTATGGCAACACAGCTTTGCAACACACTCACACACACATCATCACTGTGAGTGTGTATGTGTGTGTCCATGGGAGGGTGTAGAGCGTCTACACTTTGTATGGATGGAAAATTTCTTTTAGGTTCTCACAGTGAACAGAGAGAGTATGCAGCCACCAGCGGCATACTTGGCAACCCGCTTCGATCGAGGAAAAGCGAAAGAAAGAGAAAGAAAGAGAAAAAGAGAGAGGGGCTGAAGCCCAGGCTAGCGGGCTGGCTTGCCGCTGGCTTAATGCCGACCAACGCATCCATATCGTCGATGTGTGTAGATGCTAGTGTATTTATTATGGTGGAAAAGAGACGAAGAGAGAGAAAGAGAGGATGCTTGCGTGTGATATTCATGAGCCCCACTGGTCAATGTCAGCCGCCTTGTCATGGCTCAGATAGCCGTTCAAGCACTTGACGAGAAAGAGAAGAGAGAGAGAGAGTGAGTATGGCCATGAGACTTGATCTCGGGTCTTCTATGCCAAGTGTGATGGATGACAACTGCCGCTTCGGCGAATGCAGATAGAGACAGAGAAAAAGAAAGAGAGGAAAAGAGAGGAAAAGAGTATGAGAGGCAAAAGTGGCCAGACGAGGTCGGCAATTGGTTGGCGAGTGGGAGGCATCCTGCTTGAGGCCGCATTTCTGTCCTCTTGCTCCTCATTTGAGTGTGTGTATGTGTGTGTGTGTGTGCGTGTGTTTGCCATCAACCGTCGCCGGTTGATGATGTGTTTGCTAGGCCAACAAGAAAACGGCCGACAGCATCGAGAGAGCGATCGAAAGGCAGAGAAAGAGAAAGAGAACTCTGACGATGATGGCCCTGAAAGAAGCTCGCCCTTCACCAGCTTGAACCCCTCCAAAAATTGTGCTCCCCCTCAACGTTCTCCGGGTCCCCCTCCCAATGTGGGCGCGTTGTCAGTCCCACTCTCCCCACCACGGCCCACACTGACTTGGCGTCCATGATAGGGTCTAAGTTTGACCTGAACTCAGCCTCTTCAGCTTCCCGTCATTAGTGGATGTGCATGGATGTGTGTGTGATTGCGTGCGAGTGTGTGTGTGTGGATGTGGATGTGGATGTGCGTGTCTCATCTAAAATCAGCCCATGATTTTGTGTGTGTGTGTGTGAGTGTGTGTGCATCTTCGAACTGGCATATGTGTATGCATGTCTCTCTCTCTCGATTGCACCTTGGTGTGCCCTCATCTCGATTGCCATCAATTCGCTCCCGCACACACAAACATCATCATGTTTGTCCCACTCTTGCGATCTCATCTTCCATTTCTCTCTCTTTCTCACAATCGGGAACTGTAGGATGGAGGGTGGACAATGATGTGAAAAACACAGAAAACAATGGCGTGTCCATCCTCACCATAATCCACTCTCTCTCTCTCTCTCTCTCTCTCTCTCTCTCTCTCTCTCTCTCTCTCTCTCTCTTGCCGAGAATATCGGATGGCCTTTCGTGACCGGGCTCGCATCCCTTCCAACGCTGTGTGCCTGGCTAGCGGGAGGCGGCCGAAACGCTTGAAAAAGGGTCTCAGCGTGAGAGAGAGAGAGAGAGAGAGAGAGAGAGAGAGAGAGAGAGAGAGAGAGAGAGAGAGAAAAGGGCCAGAGGCAGAAAGGAACCAGAGGAGAAGAGGTGGTTCAAAGTAAGAGAGAGGGGAAAAGAGTGGCACAACAACAAGCAGCATCCACGCAGTGCGTGGAGGCTGACAAGAGCTGTGTGTGTGTGTATGTACGAGGCTTGTATATGCCAGTGTATATGCTGATATACTGTTGCTTGAGAGAAGTTTTTCGCTCTCTTGCCACACCGCCCGCTTATTTTGTTCAGCTCTCTTCTCTCTCTTTTCTCTCTCTCTCCATGCATCAAAGTGTGTGTGTGTAGCTGGGTGCTTTTGGCCATCATCATACGCACACACACATACACACACCAACATACATGTACACACTCACTCACACACATATCCAGCAAATAAGAGAAAAATAATAAGGTTCTCTCTCTCTTTCTTTTTTCGCTGTATAACACACACACACACACACACACACAGTCAGTGGATCATGATTACATGTCATGCAACGTGAGCGTTGTCTCTCTCTCTCTCTCTGATGTACTTTGACAAGTAAAAGAGTAATCCACTTGCCCATCTCTCTGTCTTTCTTTCTACTCTCTCCTCTTCTTCTTCTCGGTGGTTGTATGTGAACAGTGTACACTCACACTCTTATATAGTCGCTTGCTGGTGGAAAGTTCGTTTCATCTTGTGATAAGCTTTCGATTTGGTATGTGTGTGTCTTTTTCTATGTGTATGTGACCATTGTTGCCAATAGTAGTGGACATCATCATCATCACCAGTTTATCAGTGAAACGTTCTTCCAACCCTCGCGTGTGTTTACTCTCTTTTTCTCGTTCGCTCTACTTTATCGACTGCTTGAAAGAGTTTGTGTGTGTGTGTGTGTGTATACTGGATAATTAATCGATATCTGCTGTTCGCCCACATACACACACAAACTCATACATATATATACACACACACAGATTGGTAGAGAGATGGTGTATACCAAAGTCAACTTGCCTTTTACACCCTTTCAAGCAGATTTGTGATTGTAATTCAGTTAGTGACACTTAAACCATCTTTTTGGATCAATTTTCATTCTCAATTTTGTCCAACCTTTTTTTTCGGCAATCACCACACACCACCACCACCACCAACCCCTCAACTCTAGCCACTTTTTATCGTCCATCATTGGTGTATAAGAAAAATTTCTACCGTTAACACATTTTATCAACCCTAAACACAATCATCATCACCCAGTAAGTGTGATCATCAACTTGTTATGATTATCACAATATGATTGCATCAAAAAAAGCACATTTACTTTTGTGCTCATGTCTTCTCAAGTTCTTCGCACTTTTCTCTCTCTCAAATCTTATAAGCTCTCTCTCTCTCTCTCAAAAACATTCATAAACACTCTGTTCTGCTTTTTTTTAAAAAAAAGGAATCCCTTTCATTGGTTTGGATACATATCATTTGAAAGTTTTACTCATCACCGGGATCATAGTAGAACGGAAAAGAGTCAGCAGCAACGAGAACAACAATAAAAACAACAACAACAACAACAACCACCATTATCACCACAGCGACTGGCAAAAAAATCAATCAAATTGGCTTCTCTATTGGAACGGAAGATCAATCATATCATCATATCATCGTTTTTTGATTACATTTTGCATTCTCATCCTGGCCCTGGTCTTAATCAAGACATGATGTCAAAATCATATGTGACCATCAAATTGAGGCCTGTGTCTTTTTTTGAAAATTTTAAATCACAAATCATCCGTCCACTGCCTCCCGATCTTCTCATATGTGGCCATGATGGTTATGGCCGTAAAGTTCATTCTACTCTATTACTCCTTTTGTCAGCCAAATTTTCTTCATGGTGTGAAGCTGTTCGTGATAATGGACATAGTGTAACTAATTTTTTGATACCAACCATGGATAGATTGGGTATCGATGGTCTACATGATCTCATATATAATGGCTATTTTCGGATTGATGAAAGCAAACTTGGTGATATTTTCAATCAGTTAAGCCAATTCGATTTGCCAGTGTTAGTTTTGAATCAAAAAGGCCAACCTATCGGTGATATGGGCACTGAATATACAAGCGAAATTGATCTGCGTGTTCGCAATCCTCCGAATCTTGTCGATATTCTTCCTGCATATGTTAACGAGTTAGGTAAGATCATGAAAACTTGAAAACCGAAAAACAAATTATCCAAAAAGCCAATGCAAGTTCCATAGGTCAATCTTGACCTGTGTGTACTTGTCAAATTTTTGTACCTCTTGCTCATGAACTTGGCTCACTATTGGTCACTGTTGAAACTTCACCATCGATTTTTGATCCTTAATTTTCATTCTTATACTTCTCTTTCATTGATTTCACAGGTCAAAGAGCAATTCATTCCCATCATCATCCTGATCATAATCGAAATCAACTCATCAATAATCCCAACAACACCTCCACAGCCACCACTCTAAACAGTACAATAGGAAATATAAATGGACCCATCGAATTGACCACAAGCGCATCGAATCTGATTAAAATGGCTTCGAGAGCTGGTCTCATTTTACCCAATTCACCTGAGATTGATTTTTGTGATGAAGAAGAGGGTATGAGATCACCCAATTCCAGCCCGCCAATATATTCAGAAGTGAACTCCGATGTTGAAGTTCCTAATGGAAATTCGAACAATTCAGATAATTATATGAATGGAAATGAGAATCCAGATTCCCCATCGTTCGGAGAAACAATGAATGGTAATATGAATGGCTCCGATTTGAGAACGAAATCTCTCAAAAATTCGTCGATCAGCAACACTTCTTCTCATACAGTGCATGAAATAAGCAATGGTAAACCAAGTCCGTACGGTCCTCGCTTAGCTGATGGTCGATATAAGTGTTCTCATTGTGAAAAAACATTTGCAAACTCACGTAATCGTAAAGAACATATCCTCGCTCTTCATTTGGGCCACACTCTACCGTGTCCCAAGTGTGGTGCAAAATTTCGACACCGATCAACTCTTCGTGGTCATTTACTCAAGCATCCTAAGACCACAAATGGAAATTCACCAAATTCTCCCGCTATTAACGATATTATGGATCATGAATCACAGCTGGAAGGTGAAGAAAATACTCGTCTTCCTGTATATTCCTGACTAAACATCAAAGATTGGTAAAAGGGAAGAAAGAAGCGAACTTTGATCATTTTCCCCTTCATCAATCATTCTTATTGTGATTATGGCTTCTGATTTAGCCGTCGAATATCCATAGACCAACAGAGGCGGGTGATATTTCAAATGAGTGCCAATGTATCTGGTGTTTCCATTCTAATCGATGGCAGCACGATTGAGAAAAAAATCATGTCCGAGAGATACTCCCGCAATAGTGACGGGTGAAAATATTTTTTAAAAAATCAAATCAATATTAATATTATTCTGGATTTTTTTCGAAAAAACGCATTTCTCTAAAACACTATTTATTTCGAGAGAAATTCATCAGAAATTATCCCCCTAAAATCCACCTACCTAGGAATGAGCTTACTGTATGAATGTTAGTTTTGTTCACCTCCTTCCAGATTATCGTTAGAATTTAAGTATTTCGCTTGGACAATCGCTCGCCTCTCTAGTTGGAATGTTCTGCACAGTTTTCGAGCTAGAAGTCTCTCTCTCTCTCTCTCTC
>QZCP01000579.1:98294-159243 GCA_003956705.1 Brevipalpus yothersi | reverse complement strand
CTCTCTCTCTCTCTCTCTCTCTCTCTCTCTCTCTCTCTCTCTCTCTCTCTCTCTCTCTCTCTCTCTCTCTCTCTCTCTCTTTTATTTAGAGCAAAAACCTATTCTCTTTTTCACACCTTGCTCTCTGAAAGAGCTTACTCAACTCGCCTAAAGTGAAGAAACTTTTCTTTACCCTCTCCTTTACCCGCAAGCAGAGTTCAGAGAAAGAGAATTTTCGCCCATACCTTAGAAAATGTTAAGAGAGAGAGAGAGTTTCGGTGAGGAATTCCACTCTCTTTTCTTTCCCTTCTCTCTCTCTCTCCTCCTTGAGGCGAGTCAGCCTCTTGCTGCCCTTACTCACGAATGGAATGCGATGTTGAGGAGGGAGAGAGAGAGAAGTATGTTATTGTTTTGAATTCCATTCCATTCATTTCGTTTCACAGGAATTCTTCTTCTCTTCATCACTTCGTTCAACTGGTTGTACTCGCTCTCTCTCTTCCAACATTCTCGGCACTATCCATTCATTCAATCATTCATTCATTTTCTAAACTGTGTTCTGGGTTCTCATATTTGCCAAACTCTCTCTCTCTTTTTCTCTCTCTCTCTGAAAGTCACTTACATTTTCTCTCTCTCCCTCGTAAGAATCAAATCAGCTGCTGATTATATACATATATTTTTTATACCGTGTGAGCATCGCCAATCATCAACATAGTTCAATGATCAAAGTCGAATTCATCATTAACACACCATAATGATATATACCGATTGATAATTGTATAAATGGTGACAGAGAAAGGTGTAATTTGGTTTAAGTGATAATTAATAATTAAAACTCTTCCTACACATATGATTCTGTGACACACTGTCTTGACTTGAAGATCACGTTTGCTTTTATGTTAGAGTAAGTTTTTTTTCGAAATGACTCATCTCTATCTTTATTCCATACAATGTGATTCGGAAATATCTTGTGTATGTTGATGATGATTTTTTTTATTCATTACCTACCCATGTACTGTAGTCTTATGCACGCAAATACCTGCAAACATACACACATAGAGAATCACTGAATTATCTCTTAACGCCCCGTAATTTTTTTTTTCTGCTTATCATCTTCTCTAATCTGACTTCACTTTTTTTTCAACATATCAATATCGTCATCAATTGTGTATTGGAACCGTCATTCTCATTCATACCTTCATCGCTCTTGTCCTTACGCTGTGTGTCTATGTGCATGTGTGTGTCCGTGTGTACAGATATCAGGAGAAAATATTTAACCCAAACGGTGTCCAACAATGGGTTCCAACAATTATTTTCAACCACGATCGGAAGTCAAATTGAACTCTATGCCATGGTTTCATGGTAAAATTAAGCGTGAAGAGGCGGAAAGTCTACTTCAACCGAGAGAAGATGGTCTCTTTCTTGTTCGTGAAAGTACCAATTTTCCTGGTGATTATACACTGTGTGTATGTTATAATAACAAAGTGGAACACTATCGGGTCAGCAAAAAGAATTCCAAGCTGACAATTGATGATGAAGAATTTTTCGATAAACTTTCACAATTGGTGGAACATTATCAAAAGGATGCGGATGGACTGTGTACACGATTGAGGATGTCCGTTCCGAAGAGAGGTGGCTTAGAGTTTTCCGCATTCGAGAAAGCAGGATGGGTAATACCATTGGAAGATCTTGATTTTGGTGATGTTCGAGAGGTGTTGGGTAGAGGTGAATTTGGTGATGTTCGATTAGCTTTTTATCGTGGCCAAAAGGTAGCTGTCAAAATAATCAAAGATTCAACCAAAGCGGCCCAAAATTTTCTCGCCGAAGCAAGCCTTATGACATCTTTGAGACATCAAAATCTTGTCCAATTGATGGGTGTTGTGTTCGATGGTGCAAATATTTATTTGGTTACCGAGTTTATGGCAAAAGGATCACTTGTTGATTATCTTAGATCACGAGGACGACTACATGTTACCAAGCGTGATCAGATTGACTTTGCAACTCATGCATGTGCCGGTATGGCTTATCTTGAATCAAAGCATGTTGTCCATCGAGATCTTGCCGCTCGAAATGTACTCATATCAGAAGATTGTGTTGCCAAAGTTTGTGATTTTGGTCTTGCTCGTGAAGAATCATTCAGTTTGAGAGGAGAAAAATTTCCCATCAAATGGACTGCACCAGAAGCCTTAAGGCTCAATGCCTTTAGTAATAAATCGGATGTTTGGAGTTTTGGCATCCTGCTTTGGGAAATATATTCTTTTGGCAGAGTACCATATCCCAGAATTGTGAGTATCGAATTTTCTAGTTGTATATTTTCTCTCATAATCAGCTTAACATTGACCTAGAAATCTATTCTGAGATCTCTCTCTCTCTCTCTTTCCTGTTATTATTTGCCTTAGAACCGATTTATAGTTGGATTTTTTCTAAATTAAGTTGTTTGGCTTATGAGGGTTTTATTCTCAGTCATTTTATCGCTTTACCATTCTCATGGAATTTTGTATTTTTTCTAGCCTCTTGACGATGTAATGAAACATGTGGAAAAGGGTTACAAAATGGAAGCTCCAGAAGGCTGTCCGTCCGAAATTTATGAAATTATGAAGCAATCATGGAACTTAGATCCAGAGAAAAGGCCTACATTTGCTTTGATATTGAAGAAACTTGAGCACCTCAAAACAACGGCTGTACAGTAAGACTTTGACATTATGTATTATAGTGGCATTCAATTATGTTTTGTAAACTTACATTTGAAAGCTCATTGAAAATTGACTTATATTTGTTCTAAATTACTGTTTCCTTTCTTCATAACCACTGAGATGGCAAAGTTGGGCTAGAACTTATAAGGATTCCACTGTAGTTTGGATATACGTTTCACCCAGCCCTATCAAATACTAGGCTTTACATGTACATGTATGTTGAAAAAGAAGGGTAAAGGAAATCCCGTTTCCATGTCAATTGCCTTCAGCAGATTCGATTAGTTCAGATTCTCTGATTTGAATTTGATATTACCCAATGACAGCGTTAAACAGCTTTCAAAATCCCGAAACGCGATTCGAGTTCGCACTTCAAGGTCTCCAGTACGGATAAAATCAACAACCATGGTAACTTGAATCACAAATGTAACAAATCAAGAGATGATTCGGTTCGAAGGAACGAACTGTTATTAAGCATTAAGATGCCTATCAAAAATCAATCTTGTTCTCTAAGAACGAGTTCAGAGATTTTCTCACCACGTTGTGGCGAGATTTTTAGATGATAAAAAATTCAGGAATCAAATTCATGAGATTAATCAACATATCACGAGTCTAGGGAGCTAAATGTAGCTGGAATAGATTTGACAAGCTGGTCACAGATCATCATCACCAATTCCATTGAAAGCATCATTTTCGAAGAAAGGTTTCATCTTAGGAAAATTACCATTCTGCGAGAAAGACTGAAAGAGACAGCAAACATGTTGTTAGAAATTTACCGGAAATTATGGAGAGAACAATCTGCCAACCTTTCGCATCTTAGAAGTTGCTTCATTCTTAGGAAATGAGTCGGTTGAGAAGGATCTGGGCATCTGGGTACTTGGATGACTTGTTCCGTCTATTTTCATGAAAGACCAGGGCTCCGATGCTAGAGCGGAAGTTTTGCTCTGTTCCTCATTGTTCACAGATGATTTAAGACCTTTACGCTTGAGGAGTAGTTCTTCCACCATGCTTCGAAGGAAAACACTCATAAGAATTGACTGATCACTTCTTATTGTGATCCACTTGAGGGAATCTTTACTGAATAGATATTCAAATGAAAGCTCAAATTTCAACACTCGAGAGGAATCGTTCTGGTTTCCAACGTTCTTGTTGTCGTCTAGACATGTTGTCAGTCTCCAGCAGCGTATCCTGGTTACTCTAAAATTGTGTTCAATACTTTCTCCCTGTAAAGCATAAAAAAGTAATTTTTAGGAAACAAACTCAGGCCTTGCCTTGCCATATGTCTCATGTAAGTGCAATAATTCAACTCATTTTGTGATTACATGAGAGAAAAGTCTCAACTCACTTTGGTAGATTGTGGAGCGAGAACGAGTTCCATTCCTCCTGCCCTAACTTCTACTCTCGTGTCTTGGGCAGGATAATCACATATGCAAGGCTCAAATCGGACAAAACCATAGTATTTAAGAGTTCGAGCAAGTTCTATGTACTGTAAAATAATATGACAAGAAATGGAAAGCTATTATCAAGAATATCAACGATAATTAGATTTAGAAGAATTATTGAATAGCTGGAAGCTGATTGGAGAAAGGTAAACGGTGATGATAAGAAGATAGTTGCGAGTCAAATTACCTCTTTTTTGGACTCTTTCATCTTGAGCGATGATAATCGCGTTTTAACGTCACTTGGCGCAATAATCCATTCGCTTTCAACATCATTAATAACTTGATGATATAGCAAATCCAGAGAAACATTATTCTTCATCAAAATACTATCATAAGATGGATCCCAATAATATCTTCTGATAACCAAAAAGTGGCTTTTGGATGGATTATCAAAATTTTTCAAAGTTAAGTAGGGAGATTCAAAGTCCATCATTTTTCGCTCCAAAATAGCTTGATTATCATTCTCAGTTTTACGGACCATGAACAGAGCAAAATAGGACATCGTTGATCCTGGTAGCTCAAGATACCTACAAGCGGCATTCATAACCGTGGAACTTTTATCTGTTGAATACACTTTAAGGCGTACTTTGAACCAATTAACTAAATATAAATCTAGATCAACTTCTTCTTTTGTGACATTGTGACTCTCTTGCTGGGCATGAAGTAGAAAGCCATTGAAAAATTCACTCTTATTAATTCTCTCATCTTGGCTTACTGTGATGGGGAAACGGTGTAGAATAGGAAAAAAATGATGATGATCATTGAATATGGTGAGCAAAAGAAGAGACTTCCAGTTCCGTTAATTGAGTCAATGATTTATGACTATAATACTCACTTATCTGTAGATATTTTTCTAAAAAATTTCTCCTCTCTTCCACTTGAGTTTGATTCAAAGACCATAACTTTTTTGGAGGAAAGTATGGTAAGCTATTATATCCGAATTGTTTTTTCAACTAAATGAGATCAATGAAATGGAAGTAAAAGAGAGAGAGAGAGAGAGAGAGAGAGAGAGAGAGAGAGAGAGAGAGAGAGAGAGAGAGAGAGAAAATCAAATGAAAACGAAGAAAATTGATAGGAGGAGACAGTAAAAGGAAGTTAATGATGAAAAAAAATCAGGTTGAATACCGTGGAAAAACTTGGCAAACATTAACAGTTCCCATACAAAACATACCAAACACATACACATACAAAACACATACAGACACATTAACTAACCTGTTCATGAAAATTATGCAGCTGACGATACCTTAAAGTACAATGGAATGATCCATTGGCATAAACACTGTAGCCCTGTACGAAAGAAGCGTAGATGGATAAGAGAGAAAAACAGTTATTTATGAGAGAGAGAAAAATTTTCTCGAGAAAGATCGATGATAAAACTTGAACAGTGACAATATGTCTTCGATAAACATACCACAAAAGAGCGACCCTGTCTGGGATCTTTGAGTTCCTGAGTGTCAGGTATTGAGAAATGCATAATTGAATTGGAAAAAAACGATCAACTTTGTACCGTGCAATAAGCGGATGTTGTAGTGATAGTAGTAGTAGTAGTAATGGTAGTAGTAGTGGTCAAGATCTATTCCTTTTTCCACATCAATTAAACAAGCAACATGTCAAAGGATGCAAAACTTGTAGGTGTATATGAATAAATTACAAAACTGATAACAAAAAGAGAGATGGAAAATAATTCGATAGACAATCAGAACATGAACACTCGGAAATGCATGTATAAATATGATGAAAGCCACCAAGAGAGAGAACTATCGGTCAATTAGATCATCATCGATTGGAAACATTCCATCGGATTAAAACGATCATCCACAACAATGGTGGACACAGAGAAAGTTTATCAATCAATAATTAGAGAGAAATATTCAATAAAAACTGAGATTCATTAAACCCAATAAAATGATTTATTCAAAATGAGTCTTCATTTGAAATGAGTCTTCATTTGAAATGAGTTGATGAAAAAATTTTTTCATCTCAAAAAAGTTCGTCAGTCAGTCTCATTTTCTTCCACCTAGATGACACTACCTTACAATGGTAACTGATTGCGTCATCTGTTGTAAAAATGTTCAAAATTTTTGTTCAGAACTGAAAATTCGATTCGATAGAGAAGAGAGACAGAAGTGAAGAGAAGAGGAAGAGAGAAGAGAGAGAAGATAAGAGGAATGAAGAAGAATGTAGATGTTGATCATGTAAATTAGATTATATATAATAATAATTGATAGGGAAATTTTTTTTTTCACAAAATGAATTATATACACATTCCATAATTATTAATCGATGCGAAAAGTTACCACTCCACCATTGCCGCCACCCATATACTCGGGAGGAAGTGGTGCAAGTGATTATGGTGGTAGTATTGAGAGAAATAATTCGAATAAAATTATCAATAATAACAATAATGCTTCCTCTTATAATTCATCTCATACATCATCACCATCGTTCACATCATCAATGGTGAATGATTTTATTCCATCGTCAACATCATCATCATCAACATCCTATACATCCTCAGCCTCATCAGCATCACCATTAACACATTCGTATACACCATTCAACAGATCACCATTAAACAACAATCCGAACAACAAAGAAAGTCAATTATATAGTAGTGAAAATAATAGTATTTATCGAGAACAGTCAACACAAAATTCTGGCCAGAGCTTTATATTTCAAAGTCCTCGAAATGTGTTTCGAGAAATATCACGATCCAATCCGTTCAACACATTTAAATCTATTCTTTTACCCTCTTCTCCCTCCAAGCGTAATCCACCTCCTCGAGCACCACCGAAAACATGGCGTGCTCGATGTTCAAATTATCTTTTAAATCTTCGAAAATCTGCCACATTAGACGATTTATGGTATGATACCAATCTACTTAGAAAATTTTTCTTCTATTTCTCATCCAAAGATCGATGTGTTCTGGCACAGGTAGGCACAGACCTTGATTCATCCTTTGATTCTCATCATTTGGATGCCAAAATATTTGGGCTCCAATGAATGTTCCAACTATTTTTTTGTTGACTATCCCACTAATATTTCTTTATATACTACTTTTCTTTCAAGGTATGTGTCAGATGGCGAGATATACTATACAGTGATCCTTCCTATTGGAAGGGCTTAATGCCGATCATATACTACAATGAATTACGACGAATAAATGTCGACTCTTCCTCAACACTCATATGTGACCCACAAGCAAACTCACCAATTCCTGGACCAAAAATTTCAAAGCAAAGTTCAATTGACTCATGTTCATCTCGAAGTGATTCATCTATTGATGAACAATTCGATTGCTCCTCATCATCTCGCATCAGAGGCAATTTGTATTCTAGTATAGATCAAAGAGGCTTCGATGCGATATGTTTATATGGAGCTAGTGATAGCGATGTGTTCGATTTTGCCAGTAGAATTTCACCCAACTCATTGAAACGAATGTTCATTGGCTCACTAAGATGTTCCAATGTAACTGACAAAGGGTTGGATATTTTTCTTGCATCACTCAGTCAATCATTGAAAAAATTGGAACTATCCGGATGCAATAAAATATCTGACTCAGGATTGTGGACAAGTCTAGTCCCAAGACTGGAAAGTCTCACCATTCTAGATTGTATCAATATTGCCGATGAAACTGTGGCAGCTATCGCTCAGATGCTACCAGAACTTAGAGAACTCTATTTACAAGCATATCATGTGACAGATACCTCCATGGCATACTTTGGTTCATCATCATCTCGAGAGAGGCTACAAAGCTTACAATTGCAACATTGCTGGGAATTGGGCAATCAAGGTGTACTCAACATTGCCCATGGTCTTCCCAATCTTCAGAGACTCTCTCTTTCGGGATGTTCCAAAATCACTGATGATGCCATTGAAGTAATTGCTGAGCAACTTAGAGGTCTAAAGTCACTTGATTTGTCATGGAATGCTTCAATCGGGGATGCAGCATTGGAATATATTGCGTGTGATCTCTCAGATTCCTTGCAAGAGCTCATTCTAGATAGGTAAAATTCTTTTGGCCATCTCTTTGTCGAATATTTATTTACCCATTGATTGGTATTTCTTTTCAGGTGTCCAAGGCTCACAGACATTGGACTAGGTTATATAGCCACAATGAGTCAACTTTCCTCACTGTATTTACGTTGGTGTCCACAAATCCGTGATTTTGGACTCCAAACTATATGTTCAATGAAATCACTCAAAGTCCTCTCGATTGCAGGTATGTGATTGGTCAACGATTGGGAAACCCAATTGAAAGCTCTGATTGTATTAACTCTTTGATTTTCTTTTTCTCCCCCGAAAGGCTGTCCACAATTGAGTTTGAATGGTATTTCGTGTCTAGTTCAGTGCCAACAGCTACTCGAGCTTGAATTGACCAACTGTCCTGGTGTAACGAGTGAATTGGTACAATTCTTAAAAAACAACCTCCCACCAGAATGCAACATTACCGTATAGAGAGATTATTTTTTTCCGTCTATTTTGTCTGAATCTGATAGAATTATTCCAAAAAGAAATCTCTATTTTCTTCTTCACCCAAATATTTAGCTGTGTAATCCTGACCTTGAAATCTGCTTTCTGCCAAGCCTGCCAAGCGCATACCAATTCCTTTGTAACTTATTTTCGTCTTATTTAGATTCAAAAAATTTATCCTCTATTTATTTTGATCTAACTCAAAAAAAGATAATAATAAAGAAAAAATTACCACTGCACACTTGAAATCAAAGATTTGGAGATACTACTTCACCATATAAAGCTGAAGATTAGATCTACTTGAGATATGGAATTTAGGAATTGTCAGGAATACTTTATTTTGCAATTTTGATTTTGATTTTCTGTCTGAATATTTGATTGAATGAAGGACACCATATGTTGAGACCAGGTTTCTTCAATCTGACAAGATGATGTTTGAAAGTTAGCAAAGATTTTGATCAATTTTCAGCTTAAAGCTGATGAAGAAGTAGAAAATTATATCTTTCAATAAAAATTGCAGCAGGCTACGGCTCTTTCATCAATCGGTAATCATGATAATTTTCAATTAGTATAAACTTGATATACACGCGGAACTCTGCTACTTTTATCCTCGATTTGTCCACGGTGGAAAGGTTTCTGGGAAAACAAATCAGATATTTACTATTCCTTGACGTATATACACCTTTCGAAAAGGTGATTAACGTTTGTTCTATAGTTGAGAACAATCAATATTGATTATTTCTACAAGCGAACGTTTACTCACATCTTGGAGATTGTTTCCTGTGTACGCGATACACTTTAATTGCCATTCTCCAACCATTTCGTTATACTTTGCAGCTTCCAAAATCATATCGAAGTAGGAATCTGATGAATGAGTTTTCAAGATATCATTGAAGGTGAAAAATTAGCTATGAATATCGATACTGACCTGGTATAAAATGGCCGATTGTTAAATTTGCCAATTTGATCTCTTTATTTGATGCTCTGATATTGTCCAAAATTCCTTCCCTTAATTTACTGTATTCACTTTGAGTATCACTGAGTTCACTTTTAGCTGAGCAAAGACAATTGAATACCTATCGAATGGCAATAGATTTTTTCATTAATGAAAATACTAGAGATTTTCTGATCGAAAAGTTGGTTCAAGTTGGTGTGATTATTAACCTTTTTCAACTTTTTGTTGATTCCAGCCAATTCTTCCTGCAAAGTTCCATAAGATTCTTCAATCTGAAGGATCTCTGCTTGTTTCTTTTCGAGCTGCATTTTGAGCTCAGCCTCTTTGTGTCTGAAAAATTTCAGATTTTAGAGAATAATTTCTCATGATTATCAACTTACTTTCTAGCTTCTAGCTCTGCTTCACTTTCTGCCAGCAATTTCTCTTGTAGTTCCGCTTTTTCAAGTAAATTTTCACCTCCAACAATAATTTTATCCTCCAAACACTTCAATTTGTCTATTAAACGAGGGTCAAGGTTCACTCGAGGTTCACCTTTAGATTGAATAAAGAGCCATGAAGTATGTACAGTCCCGTATTAAGAAAGCGAACTTACCATTCCTATTATCATTCTCTGAATTTCCATTCGCTTCCGAATTCTCTCCATCTTCAGCATCCAATTGTCTTTTGAGTTCTCTGATTTGCTCTTGAAATCGTCTTAATAGTGCATCTTTTGCATCTTCATTTATTCTTGCCTTATTCTTAATACGTTTTGCTGTGCTGGCAAATCGTAGAGTACTTATTGTTTCCTCCATATTTGATTTGTCCGGACCTTGGTGGAAGTGTGTCAAGTTATTTCAAATATTGCCAAGCTATCAAGGAATTTATGCTGTTACACTTACCGATGCATGCTATGAGTAAAGTTTTTGAATTGCCTCCAAGAGAATCTGAGAGAATGCGAGTGAGCTTTGAATTTCTGGAGTAAAAAGAATGAAAATTTTTTCGGCTAAATATTCAATTCCTTCAATTCGTATTCCCAAAATTTACCTGTAAGGAATGTGGGTAGCTTTCGGATCAGTAAGAGCTGCGATCACAAGTGAAAGTGATGTAAGTGAAAGATTAATTTTTGCCGCTTCTTTTAGACGATCTCCAGCAGTTCCAGTTTTACTTTGTCTCTCAGATCCAGCAAGATCAACCAGATTTAGTTTACCAGTTCTCAAAGCTCCAGGTCCACCATTTTCCGAAGATGCTTGAAAAAATAACGGTACATTAGTTATGTTCTTCCAAAACATTCATTCACAACTAGAGCTTACTTTTTATCATCTCAATAGTAATGGTGAAGATTGTATGAGATCTACTAGAATACTTGTTCACATTGTGTGAAGCTACAGCACGCTGTTTATCACCTGTGAAAATTTCGAAATGTTAGGACTAGAAATAGGACTAGCTTGGTTGAGAGAGTTTTTTTTCATCTACATGTACTTCATACCTATTTCTTTGAGTTTTTCCAATTCCGATAGATTATTGACGACAAAACAGGCAAGATCTTTCACATAAACTCCTCCTTGAGAAGATTCTTTCAATTCGAGGGATTTGCTATTTTTGTTCTGAAAAGAGAGAGAGAGAGAGAGAGAGAGAGAGAGAGAGAGAGAGAGAGAGAGAGAGAGAGAGAGAGAGAGAGAGAGATTTGAATTCAAATCGTTTCTCGCAAAAGAAAGCCTTCGAAAATCTCACTTACCAAGAGATCTCGAATTTCTTCGTTGTAAATTTCATAGTAAGAGGCTCGCAAAAGAAATTGAGTATCTCGAGCACTTTTTGACATGAAAGCGAAAACATGAGCAAAAGCATGGAAAAGAATACCAGAAGATGTGAAAGTCTTTCCGGTGCCAGTTTGTCCATAGGCAAAGATGGTTCCTGAATTATTTCAAATTGCGAAAACAAATTATGATCAGTTCTGGATAGATGATTTATGGTAAAAGTTATTTCTCACCATTGTATCCTTGTAGCACAAAATCGACTATCTTTTTGGCCGATTGAGTATATACATCTATTTGAGATGATTGAAATCCGAAAATGGTATCGAATGTGAACTCACGATTGCTGACCACGATTGTTTGACCATTCTCATCCAGCTGGAAGAGATGAGTATTACAAATTTATCATATGTGATGAATTCATGGGAACATTACCTCGACGCAATTGAATTTTTCATCAGACTCTGATAGAAGGGGTCGGCATCGAATGGCAACTTGAACATTGTCCTCTGTACAGTTTGATTCGACACTATGATCCATGAGAATTTAGTAGTGTATTCGCTGATGGCACGAATCAAAATTTTTTAATCTTCACGATACACAGAACATCTCAATGGAATGGAGTGGTTACTATCCTAGAAAGGGATTTATAAACAGAGAGAAACATTCTCGTATCGATAAGCTATGGAGCACGAAGTGGGCCAAGTAACCAAAACAAAGGCATTCAGACTCACTCGATTCGATTCGAAAAAGTTCATACAATAAATGCAGCGCGATGCTCAACTTTTATCTATCAACAAGTGGGTCACCAATGCCTCGAAATAATTAGACCTTGGTATTGTTCTTCAGGAACTGAGATTGAAAAACGTTCCTGATCCAGTGAAGAATCAGAAATTTTGATACCGTTAATGTTTTGCACTAAGGAAAATGCCAGTTAGTAAAGTTCTAACTACTCCTGGAGGACTCTTTTCTCCAAGAGATCTCTTTCCGTTAGCCAAGTTTCCTTCTTCACGGCAGATCAATCACTGATTTATTTCTCAGAAATCATTTCCTAGAAGATGCCCAACAAAATTTTCTATCAAGCAATGGATTCCCGTTTCATGAGAAGAATATGGCTTCAAAAATTGAACTGATTCTAGCGAAAAAATTCGAATGCCATTTTTTTCGAATGTCAATCATCGACACAGTGCCATCCAGAAAAGCTACCATCATGAACTTCAAACTTAAGAGATTTGAATAGCTCTCTTCTCACCACCACAATCCATCTGAAAATCGTAAAATTTTAATCAAATTAAGTATCAGTAAATTATTGGTCCAAAAAGAAGAAGAAGAAAAAGAGAATATTCGAATATTCGTGATACTGGCAATCAGCATACTGCAAGATGGAGCTGAAAACTGAGCTTAAATGCGCAACTTCACAATTGTTCAGGATGCAAACATGGTGTGATGTTGAGATCTCTCTCTTTCAACATCTGAGAGTTTAAAGTGTCAAGAGTTTTGCTTTGCTTTGGAAAGTGATTCTGTGTTTGTGTTTTGTGTGTGTGTGAGTATTCAAAGTGTTGACCAATAATTTTGTGTGTTAGTGCAAATATGCCCAAACGTAAATTATTGGAAGATTCACGAGAAATTGTCAACAATCATCATCACAATCATCAAATTAATAGTAACAATAATCATCATCCAGCGGCATCATCAAAGGTAGTAGCATCATCAGCAATTAAAAGATGTGGCGGTGATTCTCGTGGTGGCAGTTTACGTAGTGAGGCACCATTTTCAACCGATGAAGATGCTATTTTGGAGCGTAATGCTTGTGATTATTCGATCAAAATTGATATGGAATTGGCCAAATCAAATCGATGTCCACGGCGTGTTCGTGTGTATGCCGATGGTATATACGATTTATTTCATATGGGACACGCTCGCCAGCTGAAGCAAGCCAAGAACGCATTTCCCAATGTTTGGCTGATTGTTGGTGTGAATAATGATAAAATGACCCATATGTTGAAGGGTAAAACTGTGATGACCGATGAGGAACGCTACGAAGCGGTACGATATTGTTGTGTGGTTGATGAAGTTATACGAGATGCACCATGGGTATTAACGGAAGAATTTCTATTACAAAATAAGATTGACTTTGTGGCTCATGATGAGTTGCCCTATACATCGGATGGTACCGATGATGTGTATGCATTGATCAAAGAGAAGGGAATGTTTTTGCCCACCAAAAGAACGGAAGGAGTGTCCACATCTGATTTGGTTGCTCGAATTGTGAAAGATTATGATGTATATGTTCGACGTAATTTAGCTCGTGGCTATTCGGCAAAAGAAATGAATGTGTCCTTTTTGAATGAGAAAAAATTTCTTTTACAAAACAAAATGGATGAACTGAAAGATAAATTTGAGGAAAAAAAACATGGTTTCATCCAGACATGGGATCCACGTGAATTTATTGGCAATTTTCTAGATCTATTTGGTCGTGAAGGTGCTCTCAATAATTTGTGGAATGAAAGTAAAGGAAGACTTCAACGAGCTTTATCACCTCCGCCCAGTCCATGATACATCAAATCATCCTACTTTACTCTCTCTCTCTCTCTCTCTCGCTCTCTTTTACCCTGTTAATTGTTGATCAATATGTCTCACCGAACTTCTTTTTTGTAGAGGAGATATTTATAAATATCATTGAAACTGAATTATTCTCGATTTATTGCAACTCATCTATCATACAGAAATACAGATTCCATGTTTTTTTTTCTGGGAATCGTATGTCAATGCATCCATCATCAAGGGCATATTTAAAAAAAAATATACACATATATATATTTTCAACTCCAATTTTTAGATTATTACTTCAAAGTTCTAATATATATATACATACATATTATATGAAATGTTGTTTCCGTTGTGTCCAGAAAAGATTTACGATGAATATGTGTGTGTGGTGTAAGAGGATAAATTATTCCATCTTCACAAAACACACATACAATTACATGTATAAATGGGTCGAGCCGAATGTATCCAATGGATTTGTCTTTCCATTCTATTTTTTGATCCAATGTTTACTTGATTATGATTATGAGTATTAATACATATGGTATCTGTACATATTTCTCCTTAATATTGTTTCACAATTTTTTTTATATATATCAACTTGAATGCTGATCTCTCTAGCTGATTGACGATCTTACTTAGATTCTGAGAAGTTGTCATGCTGAGATGCAAAAAAAAATTTCATCAAGATCTATTCTTGACTCTTCCAAATGCAACGTAGCTTTTCCTCTCAGCCCATCATGAGTGAAGTCTGTGGAATTGATGATTAATCAATCAGATGATCGATGCATCTATCGTTCGATCAGGATACTGAAAAAAAAGGTAACAAATCATTTCGATTCAAATGACTTGGAAAAACTATATTCATTTCTCAACTTCTAAAGAAACATTATCCTTGGAATATTATTCAACTGAATAATTATTCCCTGGTAGCAATACACCTTCTCCCGAGGTGGAGAGAGATTATTTTTCAAAATCATAAATGTCTGAAAATTCATAATATTTTCCATATTTTCTCAACTTTTTCCAACTTTTCGACTCAGTAGTAGCTCTTTGTTCTCAAGCAATTACTTTCCATTCATCCGAAAGAATATCGAAATTTTTCTTCTCAGATCAAACATATCGTTAATATTGGAGTGGAACCGAAAATCTTCTATACCATCACCATGCCGAATATCGAATCAAATTGATTGCCTTTCTAATCACCATTAGAAACTTTCCAAAGTTCCTCAGTGGATCATATGATGAATTGCATTTTTTTTCATTAACAATAATCTTGTAATGATTTGGAAAGTCTTCCGATTGTTTTCTTTCATTACCTTAACAAGTCAATTACGTCTTATTTTTGTCATCTCTCTTCAGTATCGAAAGCTTTCTCTCTCTCTCTTTCTTTCTTTCTTTCAAGTAGCTGAGTTAATAAATGGCAGATTAGTTTATCAGTATGGTTATCATTGATGTTGATTTGATTTCTTTACTTTCCGCATTATTTGCAGCATATGTCATAGTAGGCATCAATTTTTTTAGCCTAATGATCGAGTTTACTGACCGTAGGCACTAGAATTAGCTATCACCTATTTTTCAATCATTCTCGATTAATATAATCAATAAAAATTCAAGGCTAACATTGTATGATCATAGTCAATTTATGAACGAAAAATTTAGCCCATTTTTGTAGCATTTGTTATACTAATCTGGTTTAATACTCATTACCGTCTCAAAAGTAGGTTGATAACCTTTCCCTACTGATTTGACATTCACTGGCATTAACACATCCAATCGCAACTGATTTTATTGAGGGCAAGCGATTAAATGTATATCCTCATGTATGTTTGAAAAAAGGTGTCAGAGAATGATATATCACTATAGTGTTCGAACCTTTAATTCTCTTTTACAGTACTGAAGAATATCCAAAGAGAAAAAATTTCATATAGACTAATGTTTGTTCGACTATCTTTATTTTTTTCTAGTTCTACATCCCTGTTAATAGCTCCATAAACTCAATAGAAACTACTTCCCGCATTTATTTTCATAGGTATCTTCTGATTTCTTCGCTTTTAGAGATTTTGAGTCTGTCTCATATTAATACTACCAGCCACGATTTGTAAGCTAGTGTAGTCATTTCTTTTAGAACTTCATAAGACCGCTCAATTGAGATGGAGGAAACCATGGATAGTTTCGGGGCAAAACTTCTCTCCCTAGCGTTATTCCTCAATTTAATTCGATTCAATTTTTTGCAATTTTTTCGCAATTTTCCAATCAAATCCAAAAAATCGGCCAAATGATCGTATTTATCAATTCTAATCGCCTCAGCGAAGAGGGAAAAGGTCGTGATTAAAGTTGCATCAGATACAAAGTTTCAATTTCGCATGTCTCATTTACTGAATGGCGCATGTACTGGATAAAATTCTGGTAAACATTGCCGATAATTTTTGATGTAAATTTTTCAATTAGAGAATCTTAATCTTCTTGATTGTTTATTAGATAATTATGCATCTTTATCTCTGGAGTGGTCAGAAGTGTTCACTTTTCATTCTCTAATTGACTTGTTTGAGGTCTAGCTCATGTCAATATTTGAGTTGCTCCAGTTTTCTTCTACAAGTTCATGTGTTCATGAGTGATGTTTACAGTGTTTTTCTTGAACACTTTTTAATCAACTCAAAATAGTTTTAATCATCTTGTTTGATATATCTTCCTTGGATACTCACAATGTGGTACCCTGACTTATGGGTAAGTTGCAATGTTTTCATGGGCGATGCAAATTGTATTGATTTGATGATCTCCTCTCTCTTTCTCTATTCCCAGAACTTGGCAGTATTAACTGTATCGGCACAAATTTGCCTTTACGTTTTCATCCTTATGGCCAATCGCTCTGGTAGTAAACAAGGTGGTAGACCACGTTCAGAAAGAGGCTCAGGTCATCTTCGAGATGTGGACATGATGTCCGGTTCCAGTCCTCACCGTTTGGTGCCCAATGAAGGCCGATCAAATGGTGATAGTTCCTCATCAAGCTCCATACCTCGCTCTCTAGAAGATGAGAAGCTTAAATATGGAGCACAACATGTCATCAAACTATTTATTCCTGTCTCCGTATCGATGCTGATCGTTGTTGCCTCCATCACATCTCTTAAGTTCTATCAAAAATCCACCGTTCATCTTCTTTACACACCATTCAACACCCAAGATGCTGACACTCCTACCATAGTTTGGGAATCGTTCGCCAATGCATTGATCTTTCTCACCGTCATCATTGTGATGACTTTTGTCCTCATTTTACTTTACAAATATAAATTCTACAAGATCATAGGTGGATGGCTAATTCTATCCTCCCTAATGTTACTTTTTCTGTTCATGTATATATACATGTCAGTAATTTTGAGGACTTTCAACATACCGATGGATATCATCACCATAACCCTGTTAAATTGGAATTTTGGAGTGATTGGTATGATTTGTATCCACTGGAAAGGTCCATTGAGATTGCAACAGGCATATTTGTTGACAATCGCCGCTTTAATGGCTCTTCTACTTCTTAAATACATCCCTGAATGGACTGTTTGGGTTGTCCTGGGAGTTGTGTCTGTATGGGATCTGGTAGCTGTCCTGTGTCCAAAAGGACCACTGAGAATGCTTGTTGAAACCGCTCAAAGTAGGAATGAAACAATTTTTCCATCTCTTATCTATTCTTCAGCGATGGTTTACTTAGCTGATGAAGATAGATCGAACACACAATCTGATTCAATACATGTAGCAAGCTCTGAACAAGACATGGAAATAGATAATAGAGGAGCAGAGCAGCCCACTGATGAACGAAGAAGACGTCAAAGAATGAATGAAACTCAGAATCCAGCTGCTCATGGTTCTTCTGAACCTCCTCAAGTAGTTTTCTCTCGAGATCGTCCTCCTCAGCCTGAGATGATGGAAGATGATGATGACGACGAAAAAGGTGTCAAATTGGGCTTAGGAGATTTCATTTTCTACAGTGTTTTGGTTGGTAAAGCTTCATCTTATGGAGATTGGAGCACAACTGTGGCTTGTTTCGTTGCAATTCTGATAGGATTGTGCTTGACTCTGTTGCTTCTCGCTTTCTTCAAAAAAGCCTTACCAGCTCTACCAATTTCGATATTTTTTGGTTTAACATTCTATTTTGCCACTTCTTCATTCGTTGCCCCCTTCTGCAGTCGACTGATGGAAATGCAGATATTTATTTGATCAAAAAATGCTTAGTTTCAGGTATCTCGAGACCCAAGATTGAGGTAGGATTTATCGATCATATATTCTCGGATCCTACCTATTTTTTTACATAAGCATAAGAAATATTCAAATTTTCTTCACTTAAAAAGTCAAATCCAACATTTAATGAATATTTGATCTCTGATTTTTCTAGTCGATGATTATAATAAAAACTGTACCATCTAATCAAAGAAACATATTTGTTAATAATTTTCATCGGTATTCGCAGTTCTCTCGAGACTTGGAGTTATCTCCCTAACTGATGAAACTTAGGTCATCGTGAAGCCAATTTTCATTAGGCGGGAAGAAATGAGAGGATTGAGAAAATTGAATCAAAATGGGTTATCCTATTTTTTAGTCACAGACTGCAGTTAGGAAAGATCCTTCGACTTCGGAAGATGAGGATGATTTATTTCAAATTTGAAGAACAAATCGAGACACTTTCCGGGCAGATCAAAGTTTCTCACTCTTCCCAAGAAGAAACATTAATGCTAGATCACATTTGATGCAAATTGAATCGAAATCCAAAGGTCCAATTCCACACATAGCTGGAATTGAATTTCGTTTGGAAAAAATCTCATCGAACTGGGACCCAGCAGTTGGTTGATGGATTACAATCACAACTTTAATCATTACAGACCTCGAAAAACATCTCTCTGTTCTAGTTCTCACTTCTATTCAAGCTCCCTGGAATGAGTTTAATATTGTCATCCGATTGTTTTATGGTACCTTTTGCAGAGTGAATTCCAAACGATCAATTTGAACTGTTCCTCTGTTATTGAAGTAGAACAAATTTATTGATACTTCTATTCTACATCATGATTGGCTTCAAGTTTTCTTCCTCAAGCACTTATCGTGTTATTTATCCTATTCTTTCCATCTTATTCATTTTGTCTGTAAGCTCATATGTATCAACCGAATTGAATACTCAAACTCAATCAAATTATCCATTGGAAACTGTTGATTCAAATGCTCAAGCTCTGACCGAAGATATTCTGGTAGCTGGTGCCAATATGGAATATTTTTTTGAAAAAATTCGATGTGAAGGAGCTTTTGATGGATCAGAATTCGCTTGATTGGAGCGTTTAGGTGAAGAATGTTACCAAATGTATTGATTGCCAGATTTATTTTCAATTTTCTGATAAAATCCTGATAGTGTTAGAATTACAGGTCACTGAGTTTCTCTGGCATTGATCTATGATTTTGAGTTGGAATCAAATTTTCATGGAAAAAGAAAGAAAGAGAGAGAGAGATAGTAGTTTGAACATATGTCTGTCGATTTTGTACTCTCAGCTGAATTTAAATAGCCTCAAAAAAGAAATGAATGACTCTCTGTCTGATGCGTTGAGCGTGATTCGAGATTCAAAATATTTTTTTTATTCGTAAAACAGTTCATAAACAGACATGTTAATCAGTTTATGCTTTCTTGCTAGCTTTTTGAGACTCTCGATACAAGCGTCCAGTTCCAAATACTTCTCGAATCTTGTCCTCTATAAACGGCTTACTGGAATCAAATGCTTGTGTCAATAGATCGGACATCATTTGAATCGCTGCTGGCATCACATTTCGAATGGCATTTATAGCATTGAATTCTATAGGCTTTTCATGATCCTTATAGGATACCTCTTCCACCTCACCGTCTGGGCTATATTCTTCGAAAGCATCTGAGAGTAAACCTTCACTTTTTTGATTTAAATTGGGAGTTTCTTGTTGTGGTTGTGGTTGTTCAGTAGATGCGATCGATGATAATGATGATCCAATTTCACCGATCGTCTCGATTGGCTTTGGTGGCTGACTTTCAGAATGACTATTATCGGGAATACTTGGATGAACTTGATCCTGCATAATGATTTCACCATCCGGCACTATGTCCGAAACTTGATCCATCTCGGAATCCTCATCAAACAAGCCTTTATTTGCCAGAGGTCCTCTTGCCTTTCTAGATGAGAAAGTATGAGGTTTACCCTGAATAAATCCCATTGAGCCCACCAAAACAATTAAAAACCATTGAAACTTCATGATGAGGTCGAGTGAACTGGAAGAACACAAACTGAGATGTGAGCTTGTTTTAAAATTGTTAAATGTATCATTCAGACAAGCTCTTTTATCTGTTACACAGTTAACACTAGTTTGCATCTGAGGGGGGAGTGTGACATCGGTGAGGGAATATAATCAAAAGTCATATGTTAATTGGACATCTGAATCTCTCAAAAGCTTCCTGATTCGAATGATCTAGTTCTAATAAGTGACGTCCCAGCTGGTATTTGAACTCGTGAAAGTTTAGCAAAAATTCATACCGAAATACAAGCAAAAGTTTTGCATTTTGTGAATTATTTTTATTTCCCACTGAAAATTGATCAAAAACGTTCATCTAAGTGCGACCATCTTATTTCAATATCTAATTAATTTGATTCTTTTCTTATTCATTCAGTAGCAAAATTTCCAAAGGTTTTTCCACAGTTGCTGACATAATTATAAGAGGGGAAAAGATCTGGAGCATCATTAATGTGTCAACAAAAAAATGTGAAAATCTGATAAAATTGTATCCTGATATCTTCAGCCTATGGAGGATGTATGGTGAGGTGAATTGGTAGGTACATTCACTCGATAGGAGATTAAAATGATGAGATTTTTTCGATCCATAGGCTGTGTTTCGTGTTCTTACCTGAGATCGTATCCAGTCAAACGAATGAATTTACCGATCGTTATGATATTCTGAATTCGTGAATCGCATCGAAAAAATATTATTATCATACGTTAAATCATATTGTATGATATTTGAACGAAATGCATGTAATTACCCAAAGCCATAGACAGGAGCAACAACAATTTTCATTCTATCAGAAACCTCCACCGTGTTCTGTTCATCAAAAATCTCTGGAAAATTTTTCGGCTGAAATTTTAGCCACCCAAATATTTCATCTTTTCTTAGAATAACAGAAAGATCATCTTGTCACCACATCAATTATGAGATTAATTTCATTCAGAATTTACATGGTAAATGGATAATGTTTTCCCTCTTTTCATGATTATTTTTCCTCTCATTTTTGTCGGCATTAAATCAACAGCATCTACTTTATATTGATAGATGAGCCATTGAATATGAATATGGGAAAATGTTGCTCCAAGATAGAGCAAAAATGTCACTCGCAAAGGAAAGCTCATGAGCACTCAACAATTACATTTAAATATCAATAGACTTTTGACATTTCCTTTACCATATAAATATGTTTATTCATGACTCTCAAAGGATGAAAGCTTACTTGAATACACCAAATGAATTTCAAATGGAAGCCTTAATAAACGAAATCTCATGATGCATAACAATTTTCACAAAAGCTTCAGGCTTGAGATAGCTCTCATCATTTAACAAAGAAAACTAACTTCTATCCTTTGGGTTAGAACATTATTTTCACTTCTCGGTGGCTCTATCATGACATCAAATTTTGCCATAGTGTACATATGAGATGGAAAATTCTCTCTCATAAGCCTGATTATACTGTAACTTCAATTTTCTAGTCATTTTCAAATGACAAATATTCAATCACCTACTAGTAATCAAATAGAGGCAAAAGATGAAGACTTTCATGAGCAAAATCGATCAACAGTTTTGCAATCCACTTTACAATTACAATTCACATAATTTACTAACGACGTCCCTATTCAAGATCACAAATTGCTTTTCTCAATTGAAATTCTCCGTAATAGTCAATATTTTTGTTCCATCATTCATAAAAAAATTTCCCTCCCTCTTCATTCTTCTCTCTTCCCAACCATAGGATGGAACTAATGATTACTAAAATTCAGAATCTTAGAACTTTTATCTCAAAAGTTCTAATCTATCTCGAAGTCTTTCTCTCTTAAACCGGAAAAATTTTTTTCTGCCCACTTCAAGGCACTGCGCTGCCACCTGTTTGGCCAGGTGTAGAACATCGAGTGTGTATGTTGAAAGAGAGAGAGAGAAAAGATCACTATTTTGGCCTGAGGCGACGGGCTGAGAAGATGGGAAAGATGTTGCAATCCCGGTGAATTTTGGATCCAAGTGATGAATGGATGTCCATAGTTTTTTGTGAATTAGAATCGAGAATCGTTCTCATTGGTAATACTATGATCTGTGATACTCAATGATGGCCACATATCGACGTTTAATTGGACGTCGAAGAGTTTGCTTCTCTTCGTTAACTGCGTTCGTTGCTTTGTGTTTGCTTTTCGGTCTCTACTTCATTGGGCCACCAGAGGAAAGAAAGACTTCAGGTATGTATCACTTTGGATTGATTACTTATTAATGATAAAAAATTAGAATATATACAGTAGAGCGTGGAACAATACACTTCATGATGCTGTGTACAAATTTCAGAGTCCTTGATGATTCGAATTAAAGATGCAAGATATTGAGCAAAAATAGTACTCAAACTTTTCCTTCTCTCTCTCTCCCTTTTCCGTTCTGAAAGATTCTGTCAACAATGTTATGATTATGTTGAGTGAAAGTAAATTTCAAAAAGAATATATTGACAAGAAAGGAATTCATGTGATCGTTGGCCAATATAATGGTAAAAGTTTTCCTTGGATAGGATCACCCAATCTAACTGAAGGTAAGTGCTACACAGAATATTGTTGCTGGGTCTTTCTATTTTGCATGATACCCTAACTTTGATCATTCCATTTGACATTCCAAACGTAAACTCATGATTATCGAACAAAAGTCTGCACATTGTCAGCCAAGATGCTTTGTTTTTTTCGGTGCTCTTGAATTTTTGAAGAAGAAGAAAGAAAAAACTTAAGGTCAGCTGGAATGTTGCTCCTTTGTTTAACTTTTTTTCACTCTCAACCCTTTCTTCTCGATCATCATATTTGATCATATTGGAAATTCTTACTCCATCTCTTAATACCTTAATACTCTTCACCTCAGGACCGGTCTTGGTTAAGGGTAAATACGTTTGTTTTTTCATTGCCCCTAGACCAGTTCGAGTCAACGACCGGCCTGAGTAGGATTACTTTTTCGTCCTGATTACTGTAGCACATAGATAAGTTAGATGTAGTGTATGAGTGTATGAGTAAGAAAGAGAAAAAGAATAAGATGAAGAAAAAGAGTAGGTGTTATTGGTGTGTGTGTATATGTTGCTATGCTGTGAATAATCTGAGAAAAGTATTTCCTCTCTTCTCTTCTCTAATGGAGATACACTTGGCTGATCTTTAATCTAGAATTTAATTGATTCAGCCACTCATTTCCACTGTTGCTCATCAGTCACGATGGAATGATGGCCGTGAAATGATTCATCTTATGCCAATAAAATTAACGATTTTTTCATGCGGTGGAACATTTCCGAAAGAGAGAGAGCACAAAATTGAAACGCGCCAGTAAAACTTTATCTAGTGGATGGTAGATAATAAAATATTCCTCTTCTAATAGCAAGTATTCCAGTTGCAAATAAGAATATTACATGACATGCTGGGAATGGTGGCGCATTCCTGTAACTCCTGCGACTGGGAGGGCTGAGGTCAGTGGATGGATGACTGTCAGGATTCCTGGGATTTGAGGTCCTATGTTGATCGGACGTCCGCACTAAGCTCTGCGTCGATATGGTTGCTCTTCGGGGAACCAAGAGTAACCAGGTTGAATAATGAGAAGTGTATGGCTCAGGACGGAAACGTAGCAGGCAAAAGCTTCCGCGTTGAGTAGTAGTGGGATCGCGTCTGTGAATAGGCCTCAACTTCTAGCCTGATCGGTTCATTTGGACCTGATCTTTTGCTATCATGTATGTGTGTGTTTATATTTAGTTCAACTTATATTCTTCATCAATCTATGATTTCGAGAATTAAGCTACTTTCTTCCGGTGATTGAAGGGAAAAATTTTCTCGAAAGATGATACAATCTATCATGAGACTGGGAAAAATCGAACAACTTGCTGAGAAGTTTTATCATCAGTTTTCTGTGAATGAACAAAAAATAGAAACAAATATATATATCGAAGAGAGACAGGCGTTGGTGTCTATCGTTTGTAGATGATGATAATTCTTCTCTTCTTTTCATCTTCTTTCTTCTTCACTACTATTCCCATAAACAAGCATCGTCCATTCATTTGGATTCTTTTTTTTCTACTTTAATCTTCACTCATGAAAGAATATCAGCTATGTTACACACCACATTATGACCATGATGGCGTGTCCAAAATTTTTGACCGCCTCCAAAATAGTTGTTACAGTAATTGTAGTGGTTAGGGTTAACTGTGATGATGCCACATTCGTTCAACTAACCGTTAGATCAGAAGTCTATCAGGTCAAAGTCTGACAGACACGAAGAATGACGGGATTGACTGATATTCTCAGCCGGATGGGCTGAGCTCAGTTGGGGTTGACAATTGAGGTGGTCATAAGTGTGAGATGATGATGAAAAAAAAATGTAACGGGAAAACTCTTCACTTCCCGAAAATATATGGCCAATATAAATAAAGCTTATCTTGATGATGAACATGATTATGATTGCTCTAAGATAATGGCCTTGTAAAGTTGAGAAGATGCTTATGATGAGTTTGTGATGATAATTCAGATGCTAATGTGATTATGATTTCAAGTATAGAAATGGTAGAGGAGCATTCATGAACAATTTTCAGATTTGAGTTTATGATGATTACTCAAGGAAAATATGGATAATCAGCTTCTGCAAAAAATATGACAGTAATTTTGGAGGGTAATATTTTTGGATAATCGTTTGATAAATTAGATGGATCCAAGTATTTCTCACCATTCAATTCATATACAAATATCTCTTCCTTTTTTTCAGAAATACTCAACTCCAATAATTACAATCCTGTTCCCAGAGCGGGTGAAAATGGTCTGCCTGTATTCATACCGGAATATGAGCAAGATAAAGCGAAAGTCTTCTATCACATCAATAAATTCAATATTATAGCAAGTGATAAAATATCCGTTAAACGTTCACTTCCGGATCCTCGAAAACAGAAGTAAATATTGATCAATTCTTAATGAAAAATTTTCACCATGTGCCAACAATATTTACTCATAATTCTTTCATCTCATGTGATCATAGTTGTCGATCGAAAATTTACTCAAATAATTTGGGCAATGCAAGTATAATCATTGTCTTCCATAATGAAGCATGGTCAACTCTGGCTCGAACTGTTCACAGTGTGATTAATACATCACCAAAGAAAATACTCCATGAAATCATTCTGGTTGATGATGCAAGTACTCGAACTTTCCTCGGATCTGAACTCGATGAATACATGCGAAATGTTAGCACAACCGTTGGAATCACAATTCGAGTATTACGATCACTTGAAAGAGTGGGTCTAATAAAGGCACGAATGATTGGTGCTCGTGTGGCTTCCGGTAAAGTTTTAACATTCTTGGATGCTCATTGTGAAGCAACAATAGGTTGGCTTGAACCTCTACTGGATCGAATAGCTGACCAACGAAATCGTGTTGTGTGTCCAGTGATCGATATAATTCATGAGGAAACATTTGCATTTGCTCGAAGCTTTGAACTTCATTGGGGAGGTATCAATTGGAATCTTCATTTCCGATGGTATCCAATAGGTCGAAAAGAATTGTCTCGAATCAAGCTTCCCGGTGAAGAAAATACTCAACCTTTCCGGACACCTATTATGGCTGGAGGACTTTTCGCAATTGATAGGGAATTTTTCTTCGAAATCGGTGCCTACGATGAGTATATGGACATTTGGGGTGGTGAAAATATTGAAATGTCCTTACGCATATGGCAGTGTGGACATTCATTGGAAATAGTGCCTTGTTCCCATGTAGCCCATCTATTTCGAAAATCATCTCCATATTCTTTTCCCAGGCGACAAGGGGTAACAGGTGTACTGTATACTAATTTGGCCCGAGTGATTCATGTGTGGATGGATCGGGATTATCAAAATTTTTTCTATCAAATCAATCCAGTTATGAGAACCACAATATTTGGTGAGGGCTCAAATTCGAGTTATGGACTTCAAAATGTGGATAATTCTTATCCAGAAAAGTTGGCCAACATAAGTGAGAGAATTGATCTCAAGAATCGTCTTGGTTGTAAAAGTTTCTCCTGGTTTTTGAATAATATTTGGCCGGAACACTTTTTTCCAACTCGAGATCGTTTTTTTGGTCAAATAAGAAGTGAAAAACTTGATGAATGTCTGCAGAGACCAAATGCTGAAGGTGGGCCATCCAATAATCATGTTGGACAAGTTGATCTGGATAAGTGTGCAATTGGAACCTATTCTCCGCAATGCTTCGTGTATACTAAGCAAGGTACCATCATGACCGATCAGTCTGTATGTTTGGACGTTATAGGAATGGATGGAAAACGTCCCTCTGTTCTGCTGCTAGCGTGTTCAGGCCAAACACGTCAAAAATGGAGATATAGTCCCAAAGAGAAATTAGTTCGACATCATCAGACCAACATGTGCTTGAATATCAATCGAAGAAGGCATCTCTTCCTGGACAAGTGTTCTCTAGCCACTAGTCAGCGATGGTCATTTGTTCCAATCGCTTGGTATGAGCCATGAGCGCACAAGCTTTACTCACAGAAATGTGAAAACCAATTGAAGAAAATTCGATTTACATCAAGGGATAATCAATCTTCCAGCAGCATGCGGATGTTTGAAATTTTGGAACTATTCAACCGAATATGCCGAAAAATCATTGAACTGATCACTCGGAAATTCTCATCACTGATAGCAACTCTGAATTGGGTCAAAATTCTATCCAATATTCAAGTCAAAGGAAGAACAAATCAACAAACTTGACCATTGTTATACAACTCATCTTGAGTCATTTCAGATGGTAAGAAGCATATTTTGTCATTTCTCTGAATACTCTCTAATCAAGCCATAGTATGGCCTTTCTTCCACTAATCGATTCCTTAGCCGATTCAATGGCTTGTTGCTTAGGGGCGAGAATTCTCATTCATAAGTCCTTGAGATAATTATTGGGACCTCAAGTCATTTGAGCCTTGATCTTCACGCAAAATGTCCGCTCTTATTTGCTCCAACTGAGGATATTTGACCTTCGAGATCTAGGCGACATTAGGCATTCAGGCATTGAGGTCCAATTTTGCTGGTAAAGAGAGAAAAATGCCCAGATTCAGGAGCAAGGAAACCCTTGTCACAGACACTAATCGTTGCATCTACTCGTCTTCCTGTTTTTCTTCCCTCCTCTTCAACAATCACTCTCAAAATGCCATTTTCCCTGTTCAAAAACTTCCTCTCTAACAAGATGTGAGATGAGAGCATCATTTAAAAGGACATTTAAACGCCGTGTAACGGATGCTGATCTATTTTTAGACACTAGCGATTCGAAGCCTCCCACTTTCTCACCATTCACACTCTCATTCAACCTTTAAAAGACCACAGCAATTTTCTACTCTCTATGCTCCTTCCAACATCAAACTTCCCAAAACTTTGACCATTTAGTATTCTGAATGAAGTATCTCGATTGGGATCGAATGATCATGATAGAACTTGTTCATTTTTTCTCTCTCATTCTTTTCCATTTCTTGCACAATCTTATCCAAAATTTATTCAATCCAAAATTTAACTAAACCTACATCTCACCCCCAAAAAATTTTGCTATTTTTGGTGTCATCCACAGATGGGAAAAAGCACAGTAAGATGATCAATTCTGGGATCTTCGGTCACACACACACACACAGATCAACCTAAAAGATTCGAGCTCAAAGAACTTCTCACATGCTTGTCAGTTCCCATCATCATCACAAGTTATTTAGACGACGCCACTTGTTCCCCTTGTCAGTGACTTGAATATCGATATTTAAGTGCACTACACAGCCGGTACTCAATATCTGTTTGGAGCCAGTATCAGAGAAGCGCCATCTATAAAACAGCATATTTAGCGGGAAAAAATAAGTTTCTCTTCTTTTCTTTTCATAAGATAAGTTGATAAGTTTTCAATATCCTTGTTTTTACTCACTTCTGAACAAATGTGTGTATTTGTGTTGACCACATGATTAGTTATATTGATTTGATTGTTTTGATTTGTTAATATCTTGTGTATGTGTGTATGCATGTGAAAGTGTGTGTAGCTGTGAGGTGGTGATAAAAATTTTCAATGATGAGTGCCAGTCATGTGGATAATTGTGATCGCCGAGGTGTACCTTACTTGTTGTTACCATTTGATATACTTGTGATCTGTTGGCTGCCGGGAAACTGATGGATACCGTCCGATGGATACTGGAGACTTGAATTCGGAAATAGTTTGTTCACTTGATGGAGTGAATACGGAAACTGATTATAATGGTGATCGAAATGATATGTTGGAGCGTGATATACAGGTAATTTGGATTTACAGTGTTTTTGTTGGTTGTGAAGTTTTTTTTTGCCATGTTCTCATCTGATCGAAAATTTTCTCTCTTCTCTTTTATGCTCTGCCTTGTGCTTGTGTGTGTGTATTTTAAATTATGTTTATCCAATGGATTAGCTTGACCAAGAGCTGTCAGCGCTCGACTGTTCAGGCTCAATTTCGGACATAGATTGTGCTGATGATCATGTTAATTCAGATTCTGATGGTGGTGATCATAATGATAAATACAGTGCCAATTTAGTGAACGGTAACAATAATCATCATCATCATCGTCATCGCCATGAAGATCATCCAATGCCCAATGGTGTTGATCATAAAATGGATGAAATGAACAAGGATTCTGATAAAGATGACAAAAGTGATGTTCTCTCTCTTGACGATCCCGTTTTCAATTATCAAGAAGTGATTCGAATGAGAGACAATGAGATACAATCTTTGCAAAAAGAAATTGAACTTTTGAGAGTATCTCAAGCGAAAAGTAGTCTTCCCATCATCAACGATTTGAAAATCGAATTCAATCGAAGTTTGGATAATCTACAAACTTTGAGAGAAGAAAACGCTCGCTTACGCCGGGAAAATGCTGAAGTGAGAAGTTTGAGAGAAGAAAATCGATCTCTACACGAAGAGGTCAACAAGTCGAAAGCCAGAAGGGAAGAAATAATCGAATTGAAAAGAAAATTGAAGGAACAGGAATCTATGAGTGAGGCTCGAAACTATGTTAAATTAATGGATAAAATGAAAGACATGTATCAAACTGAATACGAGAAAGAGCTCGCTAAAGCTAAAGAAACTATCGAAGAGAATACCAGACGAGCAGCTGAGCGTTCATTTAAAGAGCGTCTTGCCAACTGTGTTACCCTCTACTCTTTGCAATTGGAAACTTATGTTACAGATAATGTATCATCCACACTCATCAACGACAAAGAGATTGAAGAAGCTCTGGCTCCATTGCAAATCATGATGAAAAATTATCTCATGAACATCAAAGAGGAACAAAGAGGACTTGAGCGAGAACGTGAGCGACTGGAAGCTCAGTGTGATAGGATGGATGAGGCTCGAATGAATCTCGAACAAGCTCTTCATGCAACAAGGAGTGTTGCCTCCACTCCGAATTCCAGTACCAGTGTTCTCTCTGATGTACGCGATGAATTGGATAAGGTCAATCGTGAAGTTATCAAATGGAAAGAGAAAGTGGACAAATATAAGCGGCACTACCTGAAACTGGTTGCGAAACATGAACTTGAGCTGGAAAATCTCAAAAGTTCTTATTCAGAGAAACTTGCTCAAATTGAGATTGATCATCGACGACGAGAAAATCAATTTTCTGATCCTACCTCATGTATTTGTTCCCAGAAAAAGAGTAGAGTATGGTTTCCTGATAATCAGAAAGGAATTGGTTGAATTGAAAGATAGCTTACAAAAATTCATTTACATGATTTTTTTAGCCTTTTATCATGTTATTATTGCAACTTTTAATGCAATCGACTCCCAGTTGTCACACGGCAGCTACTTAAACCATTCAATCAAATTTAATCGTTTGTAGATCAGTTTCTCTATCTCTCTCTCTCTCTCTCTCTTCACATTCTCAGTCCATCTTCCCTTCATCCTCGAGAAAGATATTATTCAGCTTTTTTTACCATCTTAATTTCAATCACCCTTCACAAAATTTTCCCCAACCAACGTTCATTTTTTGTAATTACACACTTTACAAAAACTTGCCGGTCAGGTTGAAAGAGAAAGATAATTCATCTCTATATTATTTACCACACAAAAATTTGATTTCAAATAAACCCTATTTGACAGAGCTTATCATTCATTAATGCCAACCAAACACTGCCCCTTATTTCATCCTCATGAACTCTCAAAACTGATTCACAATACAAATGAAGTAAACTTATCGAACGAAGATAACACCGCTGAGAACTTGATAACAATTACTAACCGTTGCCGTTGCGAGTTCAACTGAATTCTCATCTTTTGCTCCCCATCAATCTGATCATGATAAAGCTTCTTCGATATTTTCATCCTTCTCATCATTCAATATGAATCAAGTCTCTCTGCTGGTACCCAATAATAATTCACACCTATGGTTAAGCATTCGAGAGAAAGAAAGGGAAAAGCTCTCTCTCTCTCTCTCTCTCTCTCTCTCTCTCTCTCTCTCTCTCTCTCTCTCTCTCTCTGGCTTTTGCTAGGCTGGTTCTAGGTGTATAGAGAGAGAGAGAGGAAAAGTGGCAGCCGTGCGACCTCTGGAACGGAAAGAACTTTTTATGCCGCTGGCGGACAAAGGCTGAAGATGTGTTTCAAAAGCGCCGTTGTTTTGCTTGTTGTCAAACTTTTACCAACCGTCAACCGAATTTTCGCTCTTTACATTTAAAAAATATATTGTTGGACGTTTACATGTCACGAACTTTCTCTTTTTGCTGGATAAATGTAACACTGAACATAGTTAATTTATAATTGAATTGGTGATTGGTATCATTTTACTTGGAGAATTAATGGTCATGTGTCCACTCACTTACCATTGATTCTGACAGATGGTTATGAAGGTTATTCAGATATGATAAGTTCTGACAGCGGCAAAACATACGCTTTTGGGGATGAACATTTTGTGCCACTTTTGAGGACATATTTCATTCAAGATTATATTATTTCAAGTGGTATCATTTTATTGTGACTGTTTTTCCTCATAAAATTGATATATATCATGAAGTTTTGATCCCGGTTTCCCTGACCAACACTCGATTAATCACGGCTGTCACTTAATTTCAAGTTTACTAATTGTTTTTAACCGACTCCATCAACCGTCCAATAATGGCTAGTAATCCTCTGCTCGAACTTGCCCTCGAAGGTGAAAGACTGTGTAAAAGCTGTGATTTTGAGGGTGGTATAAAGTATTTCGAAGCGGCCCTCAATCATGATACCAATGACAAGCGGACTCTGTCTGCCATATACAGTCAAATTGGAAATGCTTATTTTTATTTATCAAATTTTGAGAAAGCCTTAGAATCTCACAATGAAGATTTAAAGTTGGCCGTCTCAATGAAAGATGTGATGGGTGAAGCTAAAGCTAGTGGAAATTTGGGTAATACTCTCAAAATGTTGGGCCGTTTCGATGAGGCAGCCATGTATTGTAACCGGCATTTGGATATCGCCCGATCGTTGAAAGACAAAGTGGGCGAAGGTCGAGCTTTGTACAATCTTGGCAATGTATATCATACCATGGGAAAACACTTGGCAGCGTCAAGTTTACAAGATCCTGGCGATTTTCCGGAGGAAGTTAAAAGTTGTTTCCGCAAAGCGGTTGAATATTATGAGAAAAATTTGGAATTAATGCTACAAATTGGTGATAAATCGGCCCAAGGTCGAGCATATGGAAATTTGGGTAATAGCCACTATCTTTTGGGTAACTTTGACCAGGCAGTTACTTATCACAAAGAGGTAAGCAAACACCATTCCTCTTGATGATGATTCTTCTTTTCAGCATTCTGGTTCAGAATGTGATGAAATTTTTCCTTTCTTGAAATTCTCTTGAAGACCTTTCGAATTCAGAAAAAGCATATTTTTTAATTATTTTCTTCTTCCACAGAGACTAAGAATTGCCCGAGAATTCGGAGATAAAGCCGCTGAACGTCGGGCTCACTGCAATCTTGGGAATGCGCACATATTCTTGGGCGATTTCGAAAAGGCGATTCATAATTTCAAGTAAATCTCTATCTATCTCACCCTCTATGTTCTATTCACTTTCTTCCTCTTTCTCTTTCTCTCTCTCTCTCTCTCTCTCTCTCTCTCTCTCTCTCTCTCTTTCTTTCTCTCTCCCTCTATTTCTATGCTCGAGGTATTGATTCCTCTGTATTTTCTCCAGGATTCATTTCATCTGATCAGAAAAGATCGACTCAAACATTTGTCCTCCACTGTTAGTTAGCTTCCTCGTTGCTAGTGCTACCAGATCATACTCAAATTGATCTTTTCCTTCACCAGAGTTCGATTAGTTTCCTCTTTATTGTTAAACCCTTCCTCTTACTCCTTCTACTCTTTCTCTTTCTCTTTCTCTTTCTCTCTCTTTCTTCCTCTATTCCTCTCATTTCCTCTGTTATCACTCTTTTGGTGATCATCAATATTTGCTTTTTCTAATTGTGGTTTATTCTTCTTGATTCTCATCTACTCAGACAAACTCTAATATTAGCCCGAGAATTGGGCGATCGTGTGATAGAGGCTCAAGCTTGCTACAGTTTGGGCAATACATATACTCTTCTTCGTGATTTCAAGAAAGCCATCGATTATCATCTCAAACATCTACAAATTGCTCGTGATCTTTGTGATAAAATTGATGAAGGAAGAGCTTATTGGAGTCTAGGGAATGCACTGAGCTCCGTTAGTAATCATAAAGAAGCTCTCAACTATGCTCTCAAGCACTTGGAAATCTCCACCCGAATAGGAGATCGAGTTGGACAGGAAACTGCAACCAAAAGCATTAAAGACTTGAACACATTGATAGTACAAGAGAAAAATTCATCGAACATTAACGATATACAGCCAAACAAATCAAATTTTGTGAATATCGTAAATTGTAACAATAATTTCAGCAATCAGACCAATCGAAAGCATCATGAGGTTGTCAAAACTCCTGTCAAAAAAGCTTCCAAGCGCTTCAGTATGGAGAATATGGATATTCTCAAGTTAACTCCCAAAATTCGAGCTGGTCCTGAGCGTAAAAATAATAATTTCAGCACTAATAATATCATCAATAACAACAATCAACCTCTCCACCGTGATCCCAGTTTCATCAATCAAGAGGACGATTATTTTCTCGATTTATTAGCCAAATATCAGAGTAAAAGAATGGATGATCAGCGATGTGTTTTCGACCCTTCAAATAAGGAAAACATGGGCCCTGATCCAATGAAATCTTCATCATCCTCATCTGTTTCCGTTTCCACATCATCCTCTAATCGCAATAATCGCTCTTCTGGTGGTGCTCTTCATCGATCCACAAGCCATCCTGCTCATCCTGTACATAATACAAACAATCCAAATAGTCACAGTGATCAACATTCGACTCACAATACTCGACGATCTTCTAATCCGCATATGGATGGTCGATCTCTGCCAAGATCAACATCACAAAGTAGCACAGGCTCTGGTGTAGAAAATGCAGAAAATGCTCATCATCGTGACGAACTTTTCGATTTAATCGAAGGAATGCAAAGTCGACGAATGGAAGAGCAAAGAGCCACTTTTCCTGTACTACGAAGAAGCATGACCACCACAAATGGACCTGAAACATTTCCAGGTAATATGATAAATTTGATTTCTGATCATCAGTGTTGATTGAGATTGAAATAACTTTCCTGGATTATCATTTATCTTCTTCTTCTCTCTCTCTTATTTCTTCTTAAACTAGCTCCTCATCGAGAATTGGATAGTCGACCGGCTACAATCCAAGAGAATAGTGAACTATCAATTCGAAATCCAGTTCAAGTAGAACCAGTGCCCGTGGAGCCTCGAACAGTTCGGACAAACCCAAGAAGCAGGCAAATGTCACTCGGTGCAAATGTATTACCAGACGAAGATTTTTTTGAACAATTGATAAGGTGTCAGGGTAGCCGATTGGAAGATCAGAGAAGTGCCCTTCCTCCCCAGCCTACTTCAAATGGTGGTCCTCCTGGAATGTCCGCAGCATCGCTCCAAGGCCCTCGAGCACCAATAAATTTGCCCCACAATCGTAATAACAACAATAACAACAACCCATTAGTAGATAATAATAATGCTCATGCTCGTCTGAATCATCCACGTCCTCCGTCCATGAATGGACCAGGACCATCATCTGCTCGGGGACCCACTCTTCCTGATGAAGAATTTCTCAGCTTGATCATGCGATTCCAATCAGCTAGAATTGAGGATCAACGATCTACACTACCACCAAATTCCAACCATCCACCTCCTAGACCTCGTGATTCGCCACCCTCATCACCCGGAAGTAGTAGGAGAAGTTCTACAAGTTGTACTGAAGATGGAAAAAAGTGTTCCAAAGTTTGAATCTCGATCGAATAGAGCCTATGATGACGCTTTATGCTGCTCCATTCTAGTTTATTTAGAACTGAACAATAACTCACTCGAAATTTTCATCGTCAGAGATGGATGGTCCTGGAATATTCCTTACAACTGATTCAACCGAAATAAGAACTCATCATTTTGAGGCTCTTCTTGCTCATCTGAGAAAAAGGTAATAAGCAGTTCTTAATGATTGAAACTAGGATCAAACTGGTGTATTTTGTTACTGATTAATCGAAATGTGGAGAATCACGTTTGATTCGCTCAGAATTCTCACATCTTTCATGAGCATGAAGCTTCAAACGGAACTTGTATAACCATCAGAGTTGTTTAAATTTTACGATTGTTTCTGTATCCGTGATCACTGAGAAGATACTTTTTTGGTTGAAAAAGTGTCTTGAGGCTCTGATAAGCTCTGGCGAAGAAAGGTCACGAGACGCTTTAGAACTTGATACACTCTTGGCCCCTTTAATTGAGAATATACTCATGAAAGAAATTCTACGTTGAAAGTGTTTATATCACAACCATTTTTGGATTTTGTTTTACATTTCTTTTGGTCTTGAAATTTATTCGACATTCATGTGAGGTTTGATGGAGAGGAGCAATACCTTGAACACTTTACGAAATGAAAAACTTGATGATCAAGTCCATCAATTCAACTCTATCCTCTTTTCTCATCGAATGATCCCAAAAACACATTCCCCACCATACATCGTATCGGATGAATGCTCTGTCTGGAAATAGCTGTCCATAAATTATTGTATACTGTAACTAATATCTAGCTGTAATTAATGCAATTTATTGGCTGATAACCACTGATATAATCATCTTCATCAACCCTTGACTACAATGTCGTCATGATGCGAATTGATTCTTCCATCTGTCCATTTTGTGGTCATCTATCTTGTAAAACTGTTGAAATCTATTAAACAATATGAAAAATTGTTTCTAATTCAAATTATCATGATGATTCATTTGGTATCGAGAATATAAGTCTTCATTGAGGATTTCTGAGCTAACGTATCAAGTTATGTTTCTGTGAAGTTTTGTGAAGCTTTTCCTTCCTTTCAATTCTCTCTTATAAAAGCATCTTTCCATAAAAATGTTAAGCTAAGACTATGTAATGGAAAAAATTCCCAACAAACTTGCGTGCCTAGTCTCTGAAAGGAGCGTCAATCAGAAGAGGAAGGAATATGAAATTTTCCATATTTACTGGAAAAAACAAATGTTGCATTCAATTATCGTTAAATTTGAGTAAATTGATCACAATATTTTACTTTGAAAAGCTATTTTGAAAAAATTTTCCTCATCCTAGAATTTCTATTCAGTGTAAAAGTGAGGAGGAAATGAGGAACTTAAAAATATTTGTTCACAACAATCAAGAGAGGTTAGACTTTCTCTCTCGATTGTTTTTCTTTTGATCCATATCCACCTCCTCCAGGAGTTTTGAGCTCAAAAATATCTCCAGGATAAACATTGACAAACGATTTGGACCCTAAATTGACTTTTCTTCCCCATGATCGTACGAGAACGTTGCTACCTTTCTTACCATCTTCTCCACCTGAAAATCAAAAAATTAAGAAAAATAAATACCAGAAAATGTTTCTCATATTCTCACAAACCTTCGAGACCATACGGTGAAAAAACTCTCCTCTCTGTTAGAACGGATAAGGAAAGTTCTTTTCGAAACAGCAATGATCGACAAGTTCCATTACCTCCGACAAACATTCCTTTGCCTCCAGATTCAGGATTTAGTTTGAATCCTCTAAGAATAACGGGATACCTTCGCTCCAGTATCTCTGGATCAGTGATTCGAGTGTTAGTCATGTGAGTATGCACCCCACTTTGGCCGTTCCAAGATGGACCAGCTCCTAAGAGAGAGTGAAAAATAAGCAATAAACTTTTATATGAGTTTATCTAACAGCCAATCAACCATTATTACCTGACCCTCCAGCTACTGTTTCGTAGTAACCCATCGAATCATCACCAAAAGTGATATTATTCATACAGCCTTGCGAAGCGGCACAAACTCGAAAAGCTTTGAGAATGACATCCACTACACGTTGAGAAGTTAAAACATTGCCACCAACAACTGCCGCCTCATCATTTGGCCACAGAATAGATCCTTTGGGAATGATCACTCGAATTGGACTCAAGCAACCTTGATTCAGAGGTATATCATGACCAACCATAGATCGAAGACAATAAATAATAGCCGATAGAGTGATGGCTTTGGGAGCATTCGTATTCAAATTGACTTCCAGGCCGGTTCCAGTGAAATCGAAAATTGCTTCTCCATTATTCTTGTCGATAATGATCTTCAGTTTTATTGGAGTTCCATCATCCATGTAATCTTCTGCTTCCAATTCATCTGAACCCAAACTTTCGGCTACACTTTTCAGCATTGTTCGTACAGAGAATTCAGCATTCTTTTGGATATATTTCATATAATTTTGTACAGTTTTTAGGCCATAAAATTCTATAAGTTCATTGCATAAGAAAACTCCTCTTTGATTGGCACCAATTTGAGCTTTCAAATCATTAATGTTGTCCCGAAGATTTCGTGAACCAGAATTACCTTCCTCCTTTCCAGGAGCCTGTAGAATTTCAATTAAACTTTCTTCTTGGAAAACATTGTTCTGAACAATTTTGAATGATATAAAAATTGCTCCCTCTTGGGATAATCTATTTGAATTGGGTGGCATCGATCCGGGCGTTATACCACCAATATCACTATGATGACCTCGACTTGCTACAAAAAATACTGGGCCCTCAACGTTAGTATGGAACACAGGAGTGATCACAGTCAAATCAGGTAGATGACTTCCACCGGCACAAGGATGATTAGTGAGAATAACATCACCAGGCTTAATATTTGGATAATTATGTATTTGATATTGGACTGCTTCTTGCATGGAGCCTAAATGGACGGGAATGTGGGGAGCATTTGATACAAGTCCTCCATCAGGACCGAATAAAGCGCAAGAAAAATCTAATCGTTCCTTGATATTGGTAGATGCTGCAGTTCTCTGTAATACTCGACCCATTTGTTCAGCAATTCCCATGAAACGATGTGAAAAAATGGACAGAGCAATCGGATCGATTGTATTCTCATCAGCTTGAGTGGCTAAATTTTGGGAATCTGAATTGATATTGATGAGCACATTTCCATACCTTGTTACCGTTGCACAACAGTTTGGTTCCACGAGGATTATACTGTTTTCTTGGATAATCAAACATGGACCATCAATTTGATTGTCTGGCTCAATTTTTTCCAATTTATATACTTTGCATGATTGATAGCCACACTTTTCAAAGTAAACCATGGTCACTTTTTCTGGCACAATCGAATGACCGTTCCTAATCTTAATCTCTTTCTCCTCATCCCAACCAGATCTTCCCATACCTCTAATTCGAATATCATCAACCAATATTTCCCGATTAGATATCAGAAAACCAAATTCACGCTGATACCTTAGTCTGAAGGACTCGTCGAATTCACTCTCTGAACAACTTGGTGGGCCCTGTTGGTCTTTAATATTATGAGGCTGACACATTATACTATAATCGCTCTTCTCATACCTCAAATTGAGATAACATTCAAAGAACATATTTTTTCCATAAATGAAACCTTGTTTCGTTAAAGCTTCTCGACATTTTTGATACAAAAACTTGATTCGTTCATCAATAAGGCCAAAATTTTCTGACTGAAAAACGTACGATGCTGGCTCTTGCTCTTCGTGAACAATATCGGCTAGGGCCATTCCTAAAGCTGAGAGAATACCTGCATGCTTGTGGATGAACACTTTTCGTATTCCCAACGATCTAGCCACTGAACATGCATGTTGACCTCCAGCTCCACCAAAGCATGTTAAAATATGATTGGTAGTATCATAGCCCTTTCCTTCAGTTATTGCACGAATTGGTCGACACATTGATTCATTGGCTACTCTAATGAAACCTAAAGCAACCTCTTCAACCGATAAATTTGATTCGTGTCCACGTTCAGCATTAATATGATCAGCAATCTCGGTCATCGCTTTAACAGCTCCATCCTTATCCAGGGGCTGATCTCGATTAGGACCGAAAATTCTGGGAAAAAATTCGGGTAAAATTCGTCCCAATACAATATTGGCATCCGTTACGGTGAGATGGCCATTTTTCCGGTAACACACAGGGCCAGGATCTGCACCAGCTGACTCTGGTCCAACCACAAACAATTGAGATCGATAAAATAATCGTGATCCACCACCAGCGGCCACAGTAGAGATATCCAATTGAGGAGATTTGATGATGACACCAGAAATTTTACTTTCAAATGTATGCTCTAAATTAGTTTCAAATCGACTGACATCAGTTGATGTTCCTCCCATATCGAAACCAATGATTGGTGTGTCCAATTTCAGGTCATTTCTTGTTGTCTGAGCATAGCCCACAACTCCACCGGCAGGTCCTGAAAGTATAGCCTTTGAACCGGTGAAATGATCCACAGGAACGAGGCCGCCGTCTGATTGCATAAAAAGAACGGGAACATCTTGGAGGCCATTCTTGAAGTTTTGTGAAAATCCTATCAAATAGCGATGAATATGAGGGGTCAAATAGGCATCTACACATGATGTAAGGCCTCGTTCAACTATTTTTACCATTGGCATGACCACTGATGAGAGGGAAACATATTCGAAACCTAGTTCTTTGGCCAATTTTTCCACTTGAATTTCGTGATCAGGATAAGCGTACGAATGAATGAAAGAAACGGCTAAATTTTTTATTCCCTTCTCTTTGATTGTGAGTAGATCCTCCTTCAGTTTAACAAGATTAGGTTTACGTTCGATTATGACCTCTTCTCCTGTTGTTCCTTTGACTTTTGGCAAGTTAGCCAATTCATTGAGGCAACATTTATCATTCACCATTATCACTCTCTCATCACACTCGATCACATCACTGTATATTATTTGTGGACATTTAACTTTGAGATCGAAAATATCTGGCCTAGATTGATCACCAATCTCGAGAAGGTCTCGAAAACCTTGAGTAATAACCAAGGCAAATGGTTCTCCTTTACGCTCAAGAAGAGCATTAGTTGCAACTGTTGTTCCCATTCGAATACTGCCGATCAATTTTCCATCGATAAGTTCATTTTTTTCCAATTTTTGGCCTCTGAAATCACCAATAATTCGCTTTATTGCCTCACTAGGAGCATCAGTATAAGTTGCTGCATCACAACTAAGAAGTTTTGTTATCACAACTCTTCCATCAGGACATTTTGCGTAAACGTCCGTGAATGTTCCACCACGGTCGATGCAGAATTCGAACTTTCCATTCATATTAATGTAGACTGAAATTTAGATTAATGATGAAATTTATCATCGAATTCTGATTACCATAAGATTGAATGGAGAGACAATGAAACAATCGAGTGGAATTGAGTGCATAAAGTTTATGGGAAAAAGTTAGGCTTGCAAAATTCCCCAACCAAAGTCAACGAATTGAGCTTTGCTTTTTTAAATTTAGATCTTGAGCAGAAGTGTTCAGAAATTTTTAGTGAAAATCTTTCCACAAAACATCCATCAGCCTTAGATCTCAAATTTGCCATGAAACGTTAGAATATGTTCGAATTTTCAAATATTCAAGTATTCCGTATCAGCGGCTTAACTAGCGATTGAAATGTTCGAATCGATCAAGGGCTCATAAAATCTAGGCAGTTTCTTGGAAAATTAGACAAATCTTGAAAATCTCATCCATTTTCCTCTTAACGATCATAATAGAAAGAGAAATATTTTCTTCAATATGATTTAAATCACCAAGGCAATAACGAAAATTCAGCCTCGCTTCATGAGATCTCTAATGTAGAGCATTTTTACTGAATCTCTGAAAATCAAAACCAGTACTTACTAGGGAAAAAATTCTTATCGCTCCACAAACAGTAGAAAATTCTTCGATGCTCCAAATATTTACAAAACAATTCAATAATTCAATAATTCACCACAAAACAGATGATTTGAAAACAAAAATATTGAACTTATTCAATCCAGCTGGATTCCAGCATGATGAGGGTTCCCTAGCAACAAGAGGATTGACTTTCATCTCTTGATTTGAAATCTTTATCATTAAGTTTTTCATACATTCTTCTTATCAGTCAAACGATTATCTAATCACCAAAAATTCACCGTTAGCTGATAGATCTAATGTTTTCAGTTAGATGTGAGGTAGAAATATCTGCCAGGTTGAATTTTTTTAAGATATTGATGTGAAAATATGGCTTTCAAGGTGATCAACTGGAATTTCATTTCGTTCTGATGAGCTCTCGGATTTGATTGAGAAACATGTAAGATTGTGATTGCTTGACTAGAATTGTTGTCAGTTAGAAAATCAGATAGCTTGAAAGCCTGAGAATTCTAGACTAGCTTGGTCCACTGTCGGTGAGAAATGCAATCATTTATACTATCAAGTAGGTGAAAAATTCAATAGAAAAAGCATTAAGAGTGCTATTCCTTCTTAAATGTTTATCACCCATAAAATAAAGAAGAATTTAATAATAATCAAGGGGAGAGGAGAGGAAGAACGTAATCGGATGCAGAACGAAGATTTGGCATTTTTTCAAGCGTATTCATTGAGATTTTGCTTTCAGATTTGTGTTTGCTGCTCAACAGCTCAGCCGTCATCAAGACATTTTGCATACTTTACTCAAGTTCACCAAGAATGAATATGTCCTCAAACTCAATGGAGAAGAGTTGATAACAACTCAGAGAATGGAGACGGAGATTGAAGAGTTGGAAATGAATCAAAAACAATGCCATGTTGTTCCCAATTTTTTTTGCAGTAGAATCTATTTTCAGTCAAGGTTAGAAAATTTCATAAGATTAAGAACTTTTGAGAGGAGGGAAAAAATTTAAGCCTATTGAAAAATTTCACCATTGAACATCTCTCAATAATTCGCAATCAGAGGCAACCTCTCTCTTCTCAATGTGATATAATTCTCGTGATCATAAACTTTACCCAAGTTCATCGGCTTAAAAATTTTCATCAAATATAATCGCCACACGCACACAGACACATTCACTATACGTGCCTTTTAACTCTTATTCATCAATTTTTATTTCAAGTGTGTGTGTTCTCCACACTTTTCCACGAATCTCTCTCCATTCTCTCTGGCTGTGAAAGAGAGAGAGGATTTAAATTGGAGAAAAATTTTTCGATCATCATCCTGGATCATCTTATGCTGAGAATGATGAAAAAAATTCCTCCCATTGGGCAACCTTTTTTCTCTTCATCTTCTATATAATCTGAAAAGGTTTTTTTTCTCAAGGTTAATCGTGCGGTTTTCAAACTTTCGCGCCATAACACTACACTGTTTTGATGGAAACTTGAAATGTGTGTATGTTTTGGTTGATATTCTTCGTCCAGTAGAAGTGTAAGAATTCTTGGAATTCTCACCAAATTTTGGAGAAATTCTGGATAATAATCATTCAACATTATCATGATTGTATGGTTAATACTTTATAGATGACTCTTTTAATCGATACTTTGTGTTTGTGATCATGACTTGAGTGACTCTTTTTTTTGACTTGCCGGCTTTGAAAAAAAATGCATATGTTTACACGTTTTTTTCCATGAGATTATTGATCAGTTGATCCAGTGGATTAATAGTTAGTGTTTATAGCTTTTTGTCGCTTTTTTAATCTCATTTTGTTTGTTTTTTGGTTTTTTGTTGTTGTTGTTGGAGTGTGTGTATATTGGGCTAAGATTGGGTGGAAAGAGAAACTTTTTTCAATTCGGTGAATGGTGTACAAAGTTGGGATGGCCGCTAACTCATTGCTTAAGATTGGTCTCTTGATTACTCTAGTCCTACAGACAACAAGTTGCGTTCTGCTGTTGAGATACTCTCGTCATGGGGCCACATTCGATGGATCTGAACGGTACCTCATATCGACCACAATTGTCTCATCTGAGATTATTAAAGTGTTAACGAGTATAATTATTTTATATTATCAATCATCAAGAAATTTAAAAAATTTATTCATACTATTGAGAGTTGAATTGATCACCAAATGGGAGGAAGCCATCAAATCAGCGGTTCCCGCTGTGGCTTATACACTTCAAAATAATTTACTTTTTGTGGCACTTTCACACCTTGATTCGGTAACATATCAAGTGACTTATCAGCTCAAAATATTTGTAACTGCCATTTTTTCAGTTCTCATGCTTAACAAAAAATTATCCATCTTTCAATGGATTTCACTGGTAATGCTCATCTTTGGTGTCGTATTGATCCAGCTACCCGATTCATTTGATGTGGACAATGATAATCATACACGAACAAATGATCTGATTGGTTTCGTATCGGTATTGATATCGTGTTTCTTGTCAGGATTTACTGGCGTTTATTTTGAGAAAATTTTGAAAAAAGGGCAACAAAGTTTGTGGATACGTAATTTTCAACTTTCACTGGTCAGCTCGATTCTTGCCGCTTTAAATGCGTTCACCCAAGACTATGATCCCATTCGTAAAGCTGGCTTTTTTCAAGGATATTCCACACTGACGTGGATTGTTATACTAATTCACGCATTTGGTGGATTCATTGTGGCAGGTGTGATGAAGTATGCTGACAATATTTTGAAAGGTTTTGCCACATCGATCTCAATAGTTTTATCAACAATACTTTCTTACTATGTAATGGATGACTTCCAACCTCAACCATATTTTTGGATTGGAGGTCCCACAGTACTGATGGCTGTGATGTTGTACAGTTTATAATGTTTGTAAAATCAAGAACCTTGAGTACAATCTACCTAATCACCTCTATTGATGATAATAAAGCATCTCTCCTCATTTCGATTCTCTCTTTCACATTGCATTACATAACATCTTTGTATTGATTTGATTCGAATTTTTCTTGTACCATTTCCATATCTGCACTGAACTTTCGTCTACCAAGAAGAATCTTCATTTGATGATTCACTTACACGATCGAGTCATTCTCCTCTTGAATCTTAGGATGATGAAATCACATGAATGTTCTCTCTTTGGCTCATCAGAACATCATAGTCAGCTAAATTAGAACTGAAAAATGATGTTCAATTCATATCCATGTCTCTCCAAAAAGATGAGAGAAAATATCATGAGAAAAAAAGAGTGAGAAAGATTAGAGAAGAGGCAAAAAAAAGAGGGAAAAAATCTTTTTTCTACTATCATGAACATAGGGTTTCATGTTTTCCATTGGCTTAATACCCCGGCATTTAAAATAAGTTCAGTTCATGATGGATTCTCTCTCTCTCTATTTTCATGAGACCTGCTCTCTTCCTTCGACGAGAGAGTGAGTCGAAGAGAAGGGAGAGAGAGAGAAAGAGAGAGAGAATATTAGCTAAAAGTGAAATGTAAAAGGGGCGAGATAAAAATTTCGTCTTCAGATATTTCATTCTTCTTGTTCTATCCTTTCGTTAAGTTGATTAAATTTATTGTGTGAGTGTGTTTACATATGTGTTTGGTGTATTCTGGAATGAAACTTAAATTGATGAAAAAAGAAACCTTGAAAATTAAAATCCTACGTATTCTTGCTCTGAACCAAATCATGGACACAATTGGATGTGTATCTCCGGAAAAATAATCCTCAAAGTAACGGTTCGCTATATATCGCCATATAGCGAGAGAAAGGGAGATAGATAAAGATAAATAGAGAAAAATATTGCTCGGTGATTCGAAATCTTTGAAGGTGCTCCATTTGTGCCATTAACAGTCTACTTTCGTTTAAAAGGCTCGCCCAATCGATGAGACCAATTTCTCATCAAACACTCCATCGTGATCGTTCGTTGGTACCTTTTTTCACCTCTTTCCTAGATTACTGGAAGCCAGAATCGTACGGATAGAGGAAGCGTGAGAAAGAGAAGAATATCTGGATCAAGAAATTACATCCACCAATTGTAATCACTCTTTATGTGTGTTTCCTATATGTGCATATTGGAAAGCGAAAACCATTGGGTAAGTTAATTTATACACCTTTCTTGATTTATGTATGTGTTTTTACATGATGAAATTTGATCCACTTCCTGTATACCGCTCTTTCTAATTCATTGTATTATCAATTACCCCATATTCAACTTATTACCCTTCAAGATGAGGAGAGAGAGAGAAAATACACACTTGATCTTTCTCCCTCTCTCTCTTTTGCTTTCTTTTTCTCTTTCTCTATCGATGTTCATTTTAAATGTCATTCATTCGTATATATCACGATACATTTATCGAAAGCGAGCATCAAGTGCGAATTCATCTCCGCCTAACAGCTTGCTGAAAAAAAGTTCTCTCTCTCTCTCTCTCTCTCTCTCTCTCTCTCTCTCTCTCTCTCTCTCTCTCTCTCTCTCTCTCTCTCTCTCTTCGTTCAATGGTAAAAATATCACAATTATTGCCATTTGAGCTTCAAAACTCATCTCATTCTCTCTCGCTTTTTTCTCTCTCCCTCCTCATCATACACACAATTCCACTTGTTTATTATGATCAATAGATGAACAAATATTTACACTATCTAGGACCTTGGACAATAATTCAACTTTGTCCACATCTTATCAATCCAACATAGAACTCGATCAATTGAGCCTCTCTCTCTCTCTCTCTCTCTCTCTCTCTCTCTCTCTCTCTCTCTTTTTCTACGTCGAATAGCTCCCTCAACTTGATATCCTTTTTCTGGCACTTTTGAGTGCTGAGAGAGAATATTTTTTCCTTCCTCTCCAACTATTGACCCAAAGTCTAGCGTTCTCCCAAGTCCTTTGACCTCTCACCTCTGATCTGTATCATTCTCCCTCCACCTCCACCTCCACCTTCACCTCCTCCACCCAAGTTAGGTGTGTACCACCAGATTAATATTCATATTTTTTCCTAGGAATAGACAGAAAGAGAGAGAGAGAGAGAGAGAGAGAGAGAGAGAGAGAGAGAGAGAGAGAGAGAGAGAGAGAGAATAAAATTCTATGAACCAGACACACTAGATGGAGTAGCTAAACAGTGAACCCAAAAAATTTTGAGAGAGAGCAGAAAGAGAGCAGAAAGAGAGACCAAATCGAAAAAAAAATCATGTTCTCGATCTCGCTGCTTGAAACTAATTGCTTCTCTCTCGATTATTTATTTGATTTGATTTGATTTCAATTGTCGATCATCTTTTTTGACCCATTGTGTGTGTGTGTATGTGTTTCTGTATAGTTCCATGGTGCTCTTGGTGTGTATGTGTGGCTGATCATCATCATCATTGCAATTGTACATTCATTTATTGATACCGCAATCGGTGATTCGTATGCGTGTGTGTGTGAATCGCCCAAGAAGATTTTTTTTTTCGGATGTCCTAACCGAGTCAAGTGTCAAGTCTCTCTTCCTCTTTTTCTCTCTTATAATTTGGTCTTAAATTAGTAGGAGTGGATCATCATCAATATCATCATCATCATCATCACTATAATTTGATTGTAACATTGCTCTCCCTGCTCACTCTGATCAACTGTTTTGTCTTATCTCTTCTCTTCTCTCTTCCATTTTGTCTATAATCTCTCTGGTGTCTATCTTCCTCTCTCTCTTCTGTCTCCTCAATCACACTCACACAGTAAAGCACTGTGTTCCATGTGACAAAAAAACATCGAAGCAGCTATATATTCGAAAAAAGAGATAGAAAGAAGAATATAAATAACACACAAGTCAAAATGAAGCAAAAGGACACTATCACGTCCATCATATCACCTCTGGTCCGCCCTGGTCCATCAGACATCAGTTACAAGAATATGAGATTCCTTATAATGGATAGGCCCACAGACAGTACATTAAGCACTTTTGTAGAGGTAAGTCAATTAGACCGGATCATTTTATCGCTTCTTTTTCAATGTCTATTCTGGTCCCTTATCGATCCTCTAATTTCGAGATCAGTATGAGCAATCATGCATGCCTGAGTTTGTATCAAAGTGTAAGTGTGTTTGAGAGGGAGAGAGAAAGAGGAAAGGTGTACATACGTAATGTCTACATTTGTTTTGAGAGTATCTATGGAATATATATAAATATATTTTTCGTTATCATCTGGAGCTTAGATCTGGATATTTTTTGCTTAAATCATTTTTGTGTAACTCTTTCAATTTATTACGATCTTGATCTTGATTCTATTCTTTCCATTTTTTTCTTTCCTCTTCCTCTTCCTCCTTGTAATCATGGAAAACTTACAACGAATCGCCCCTCTCTTGCATATTGTTTATTTTTCCACACTGATTTCGAAATCAATTCATCCATTTGGTTTGGATCCCATAATATACTCAACGTGACCCGCACTAAATACGCATATCCGTCCTGTTTGTTGCTGAATATGGCAATGACGATATTCTTCCTCCATTCTATTCTCATCCCAACACTTTTCGATCATCGTACTTTAACCCTCCACCCTTTTCTCTCCATATTTTATCGAACTGTTTTGGATGACACTCACTCTTACATGCACAAACTCATTCGTATACTTGATACTCACCTGATTGTTGGCTGGATACCACAGGAACTTAAGAAAAGAAACATTCGTGACGTCGTTCGTGTTTGTGAACCTACTTATAGGACTGATATTTTAGCTAAAGAAGGTATTCAAGTGCATGATTTACAATTTGGCGATGGATTGGCACCACCACAACACGTCGTGGATCAATGGTTCGAAGTTTTACGTACAAGGTTTCGAGAAGATCCAAATGGCTGTGTGGCAGTCCATTGTGTTGCCGGACTTGGTCGAGCTCCTGTACTGGTGGCTCTTGCGCTCATTGAACTAGGAATGCCATATGATGATGCCATTGAATTGATTCGACAAAAGCGGAGAGGAGCGATTAATGCTCGGCAATTATCATACTTAGCTGAGTATCGTCCTAAGTCACGACTAAAGTTAAAATGTCGACAAACTCATAAGTGTCTACTACAGTGAATTGATATTCAGCAAGCCACACACACACACACACACAAAACACAACCCACATAAGAGAAAAGTAAAGCCCTTTCATTCTCCCTCTCTTTCTCTCTTCCTCTTTCTTTAACCTTCCTTTTTATCTGTCTCTGTCTATTCGTCGAGATCTTTTTCATTATAAATCCTATCTCTTTTTTCATCTTCCTCTTTCTCTCTTGTATCCACATTCATACACAAACAAACTATCTTTCTCAACCTTTTCTCTCTCTCTCTCCCGTCTCTCGTTTACTTTTCTATCCCTTTGACATGATAACTTTTACCCAGAATTCTTATATCTCTTCTCTCAATATACATGAGGCATGAAATCAACAGAAATACATAAACTTACATCCCATCCATTTCCACGGAGCCATACACCTGAAAAGTGGTCAATAATCTGTGGATTGATCTCTTATTTAATAAGGAGAAACATTTTTCTGGAATTATTTAGAATTACATTTGAGCATTAATATGTGCCGCCTATCTCTCTCTCTATCTCTTGTCCTTAGCTTTCTATCTCTCTTTGCCTTTCTCTTTGTCCTCGATTTGTCTTCTTTTTCCTCTTCTTCTCTCCATTTCTCGTCCCATCCAGTTTCTATTCTATTTCCCATATGGAAGTTTTTTAAATCTTCTGAGCATAGATCTTCATCCTCAAAACACGCACACACAAACCACACACTCAAAACTTCGAACCTTCATTAGTCGCCAGAAAAGTTAGTCTATGCACTGCCCCAGAAAAGATATTGATGCCATTAGACTTGTCCCGGATGAAGAAAAGAAATGGATGGTCAGCGATGAATTGTTTTTGACCAAACATGATGGAGAGAGGATGAAACTCGAATCCGGTAAATGCTGCTGCTTTAGTACCTTTCTCACTCACTTTGATCATCGCTTTGTGTATTGCTCCGGTCAATCGGATTCCATTGGGCTCTGTAATACCACTGAAATTGGCTCTACTTGTAAATAGTGTCGATAAACCAAGCAACCTTAGCTGTTCCACCAAATCATATTGCGCTTTGAATTCGAATTTTGGTATCTCAACATCTATATCATCAATTGTAAGTCTATTTTGGATGTATGAATTGATCTCATCAATTGTGAGATTACGAATCAAGCCATCCAGTCCATCAACACGATTGGGCAAAAAAATATACATTGATGCATCTCCTAGATATTCCAACTCCAATATTCTCATATCTTTCTCTGGTATTTCTCCATAGTTAGTTCGTGTTGTCTGTGTCATAAATTGGATCTTTGAACTGCTATTGGTTGAGTCGAAAAAGTTCCTCGATATAATCATTGACTTGGCGAAGCGTCTTGCCCATTCACCATTGAATGCAACCGTATTGATGATTAACAATTTGGTTGTTGGGTCCACCGGGCCATCAAGTGCCTTGTCTATTAGGCGGTCGGTGTTGGAAGCAACAAATTGATTCACATAGTCAACTATCAAAGTGCTGTTGGAGGCAAAGTCTTCGTTCACTATTTTGGCTTTCAGGAATGTTTCAACATTGCTTCTGTACTCATCTTTCAATTTGTACTCTTTCGAAATCAAGGCAAGATTCGCCATCTCCAATTTCCATCTCATTCTGTAGGAGGAGTAACGGTCAATTATCTGCATAGAAAAAGTGAGACAAAGAGAAGAAAAAAAGCAGAAAAAAGAAAAAAGGCGATAACAATTATGATGGTGGTGATTACGATAAAGATAAGAGAGAGATGTGAAGGAAAGACGAGCAATCCTCAGCGATGCACTAGTGGAGCTTAACTTTGGATAAGAGGCTCCCAAGTATCATGTAGCATCGTTCAGAGAGCTTAGACCAGATCACATATTCATCTTATGGACAAGAAAGATTTAAAGATAGTGTAATAACAATTTTCTTGGGAGGAGCTTATGTGTCAAATCATCTCAGCAGCTCAATCAGGAACTTTCACCTCGCTCGAAGAGGAAATTTTTTATTTGAGAAAATCTTGTTAGAGTTGCAAATAAAATTGAAAAGAGAAAATTACAACCTCTACATCGAAAAAAAACTTATTTTCAGTCACATTTTTGTTCATTATTTTAACTGTAGGCTATTTTGTTTTGATTTGCATTGTAACCATTCACATAATTCAGTTATTTTCCAACTGATTTGATTTTGTTTCACCTTTTTTCCTCACTCAATATTGACCACTTTCAACTTGCTCATCAGCCAAAATTTCGGTCTTGACCGTGGAATTTTCATCGAAATTTTCCATCAGTTTTTCTCCACTCGAAGCTCTAATATTGGCGATCATTTTCGCTCTATATCTCTTTATTTCTCATCAATTTGCATTTGTGATTTCTATGTAAGTCGAATGAAGTTCATCTAATCTAATGATCTTCAATGCCAGTTTTAGACACCCTCTGTATGATCATCAATTCACTTGAAACACTCTTATCATTGTCAACGAGGCCACATTTATTGAGCGTTCCCATAGTTAGCGTTACATCGATCATATCATTTTTGCAATTATAGTCCAAAGAGAAACATTCTCCCACAAAATAGTCAGAAGTGAAAAGAGGATAACAGAGAGAGAAAGAGAGAGAGAGAGAGAGTGAAAAAAGCAGAGTAAAGATAGTAGCTATGAGTACATTGTTCTAACAGTCTGATGGTCTCGTGGAATATGATGTGAATGGTCTCCAAGAGGTCTGGGATATCCACTTTTGTTTCCACTTGAACTCTAAGCTATGTGGTTATGTGCACACATTCATCTTGTTTTGACAATTCTTTTCCACTCTTTCTCATTCTCTATCGACAGTTTAATAGGTACCTCCAAAAGTTGTATAAATATCTCGTCTCTCTCTCTCTCTGTCTCTCTCTCTCTCTCTCTTTCTCTTGTCAGTGCAAGCAATTGATAAGTGAACAAATGGTTATAGTTTCTCTTTTGTCACCCATCGATGTTATTTGACTTGTAACTGCACTTCCTCTCTCTCTCCCTTTGATTATCTACTCTGCTCTTCGACTTTTTCCTTTATCCTATCGAAGCTCGGTCAGATTACATAATAGACTATTTTATGTGACTAAAGAACAGTCGATAGGCAAAGAATGGCATTCGACTGATTTTTTCCCTAAAATGCCTCATCGCGAAATGTGAAAAGAATGAATAAAATTCAGATGTAGGATAAGTAATGCTCTTAGTATATTGAGCAATATCTTGCAGCTCTGGAAAGATGATGATCAATCAATATGTCTAATGTAGATTCAGAATGCTTCTCTTATAGAAAGTGGAAAAATTTTCTAAAGCTCTGGTTCAAGGCTGTGATAATCCTGATCATCACGGAATGACTGCAAAATTTGAATTAGCATCAAGAAAAATAATGCTGATTCCGCAGGTTAATTGACTTACATCTTTGAATGAGTGACGTAAGGCAGTCATATCTGTAGTGGTGGAGATGTTGGTATTGCTGGCTCTAAAAAAGTTCATCAACTCTTCCTGGGTGTTTCCACGAGCACCTTCGGCCAACATTATGAGACCCAAGGTGATGCTCAGAGGAGAGAAGATAACATTCTCACTATTCGTATCTATGGCTCGATGGAACGAAAGTGAAAGATGGTTGATGGAACTTGAAATGCCTGGTGAGACTAGCTGATTGGAGGAAGATGATGGTGATGGTGTTGGTGATTGTGGTGATGATGAAACGATGATATACTTTGGATACAATCCAAGGAGGATAACAATCATAGAGATCATCGAACTGATGCCCATTTTTTCCATTGAATTTTGGAACAAAAGAGAATGGAGATGGAGGCAAAAAAATTTTTTCCTCACTCACACACTTAAAACTGTCTGAATATTTTAAATATCACTATCCTTATCAAAATATTCAACTTAATAGTAGTGAACGATTGGAGTCATTCTCTACAATCATTTCATGAACTGTTTTTCGACCTACTCAACGAACGAACAACGTAACGTAACGTTTAGAGCGAGAGAAAGAGAAAGAAAGGGAAAGCTTAGGTTTGTCAAGCGCCATGAAACTGGCAACAACAGTTTGGTTCTACTTTCTTTGCTCCCATTAATTCACGATTTTTGAGTAAGCAGTTCCAAGAGAAAGTGTTCTGATCCGATCGGTCCTTTTGAGTGAACAAATTCTATTTCCTAATCACACTAATTGACTTAGGTGCACTGATTGTATGTGCGTATGTGTGAACGGCTTGAGAGAATGTTTTTTTTTATGAACGTTCGTTTTGCTACCATCTTTGCCAACACTTATCTGCTCATTCATCCATTTAAAGAATCAACTATAATACAACATTAATCGAACTTATGATTGGCAGGTATTCAGCTTACAGTATTGATGCAAAATATGCGTAAGAGGCGAGAATCTCGAAGAAATATCCAGGAAAAGCGATGATATAATAGGAACCGGATGAGCAGTGATCAAACTTGAGCAACAACTTACTAGAGATGATAAGATTGCTTGCTTTTCAGCCAAATTTTAGGGAACTATTCACGCTTATTATATGCAAATTATAATGTGCATCAAAAGATTGACTTGTGAAAGTGAAAATCGGGCGATAATGCTAGGAGAGCATTCCATTCAGAGGATTCTCAAAGGTTGAAAAGATAATACACCCCACGATTACTTACAGAGAGTATCTTGAAAGACAGGGTATTAGCGAGGTTTTCAGTAACATCTTTGATCGGTAAATTATCTTGTGATGGAAAATGAAATCATTCTGTATTTTAAATAGATTTATATTTTATCATATTCTCACCCTTTGATTCATTTTTTCGTTGGTGACAATAATTGACTACTTTGAAGGTGAAAAAATCCGCAGAATAGCTTAGCACAGCTGATTCAGATAAGGAGATGAGTAAAAAATGACAAGAATAGTCCATTTGATAGTTCTAATCATTCAATAACAATGAGTTGATAGGCGATTGTTTCGAAAAAAGATGAATGAGTTAAGCGCCATAGTTTCAAGCTTTCGCTGATATCTGAGAGAGCAAAGTCTCGGAATGAGGTGATGATAAGAGCAGTACATTGATCACTTTTCGAATTCCTTGATTGAGAATCGTTCGACGAAAAATTTTCGACGAAATTTGAAAGGTCGATTGTAATGATGGAGTATTTGATTTCTTTTCGAGCATCATGATCGGTGCCCCAGTCTGTGAAAATAAGGAGCTCGTTCTCCATAAGCTTGACCCTTGTGTTTTGATAGAACTCATACAGTGGAAAAAATGTCACACTTGAGCAGACTCACGGGTACTGAACATTCTTTGAATTTCTTCAAGAGTTTTTCCTTTGGTTTCGGGCAAAAAGAGAGCTACAACAATAACCCCAAGTGCACATATGACTGCAAATATTGAATAAGTTATAGATTCGCCAAACATGTCGACAAAGTGTTGATACTGTTCGGTGACAATGAAGCAAGATCCCCAATTAACTGATTGAGCAAATCCTGAAGAGATACCACGAACTTGTGGAGGCAAAATTTCACTCGTTACCAGCCAGGGTAGAGGTCCGAATCCCATTGAATATGCTGAAATAAATATACAAATGGAGACTAGTGGGAGCCAACCAAATTTGTTGACAAATGATTGACCTTCTACAACAGAAAAATGATGATGAACAGCAAGGAGAGCCATCGAGATACACATAGCTCCACCAGAAATCATCAAAAGAATTCTTCGACCAAGTCTATCCGTGAAAATACAGGCAAGAAAAGTTGCCACAACTTGGATCAATCCAACTATGATAGTAGCTGTGTGGCCATCGATTGCAGATCCAGCTGCATGAAATATATCGACGGTGTAGAGAAGAATAGCATTTGATCCAGAAAATTCTTGGAAGAAGAAAAGCATCAAACACAGTATCGATGGTAGAAGTACATCTCGTTTCTTGAAGCTCCTCAAAGTTTGTCCACAAAAACCATCATTATCTCGGACAATAATCGGTGCGTTTTCAGGTGGCATTTGGCGAAAGAAGACAAATGCTCGAACTGCATCTTCATTTCTGTTACGAAGAGCTAACCAGGTGGGAGTTTCATGGAGAGCTCCAACAACAACGAGCAAAGCTATCACTGGAATACAGGAATAAACTGCTAACCAAGTCCAGAAAATATATTTTCCTAGTATGTAGCTGATCAAGATTCCGACAGTCAAGAAAAGTTGAAATCCTGAGCCAAGCAATCCTCTTTGACTTGCTGGTGCAGTTTCACTTATGTAGAGAGGACTAGCTATTGAAACGACACCAAGACAGAAGCCAGTCAATGCTCGACCTAGAGAAGTGAGGATAAAAACGATATTAACTATTTACCTGCAAAAATAATAGCCTAATTTTCTATTGGGGAGCTATTGTCTCACCTGTGAAAAGCACTCCAACAGACTGGGCGTAAGCAATAATCAGCCAGCCAAGTATGAATGGAATCGAAATAAACATGAGAGTTCCTTTTCGGCCCAATTTTCCGACCATTTGACCTGCCACAAAAAGAAATGATCAATATTTGAGTAACTTTTCTCCCAATTCAGAACTTTCTACCAAGATGAATATATCTCGCTTACCTCCAGCCAGACCACCAGCCAATGCACCAAGAGCCATTAAAGATGCAAACCATGATTGAAGGGTTGTTGTGTTCAAAATTAATTGCGATCCTTCTGTTCTCAGACCGACAAGAGCTGTCGAACTGTAGCCCAATACAAAACCACACGAAAGTGATGCAAAATAGGATGCAATAGCAGCAAAATAGAAGCGTGGAAATCTGGGACCCTCATAAGGTACCAATAATGAAGTATCCCCATCCATGATGATAATGTTTATGATCAAGATGATTCAAAAAAACATCCAAAAAAAGTAGACCAACAAAAAAAAAGTACTCAAGACTAGATTGAAGCTACAAAAAAACTGTCTTCCTTCTGATCTCTCTCCACACAATCACATCCACAACATTAGCACACAATTGCAATATCTCTTTCCATAGGTCACCATGCCACAAATTAATTAATTTTAGATGATGATCACATTTGTTGCACAATTATTACGGACACATTGGTGCATATGCACACACACAATTGATTTGAATCTTGATGAATCAAGATGAAAAGTTCTCATGATGATAATACATGTGAAATGGAAATGAATTAAATGAATTAAAGTGGCGCTCTGTATAAAGCTGCTGAGAAGCGCTGTTGTGTTTATGTGGATGTGATCAACATCTCATTCTGTGTGTGTTTGAATGTGTGTTCATTGTAAACAGATTTTGATCTGGGATCTTATAATTTGAATTGATTTTAAATTCGTGAATTTCGTGTGTGTTAAGTTTGGTGGATTGATAAGTTTTTTGAATTTGATAATTGTGTTTTTTTCTATCGATTATAATCATGGCTACACCGGAAAAAGTTACCGCTGGCACATCACGATCAGGACGTGTGATCAAAAAATCAGCCAAGGTTATTGAAATGGAAGAAACCGAAAAGAGTTCAGTACCCAATGTGGACAAATCAAATCATCATCATCACCATCGAACATCATTGTCCGATAGTCTTATTTCAACCAATGGGCTGAAGACAACTCCGGACATTGATTCGGGCTCATCGGTACGAAAGCGAATCAAAATGAAAATTCCACCACCAGATAAAGATTTCAATTCAGCCATCATGATGGAAGGTGATGATGATGGTAGTTCGAAAGATTTCGAAGAATCGATGACATCTAATTCAACTTCCATTTTGTCAACAAGTGCAGGTATGAAAATTGGTTTCGTTATGTTGTTGGTCTGAAAAATTTATCAACCCACACATACACAAATGATTTGCACAATTTTCACTTTTTACCGCTTTCTTTTTTTTACACTAGCCACTCCGTCAATACAAGCAACACCATCATCATCATCAGTGAAAACTGATAGACCTTCATTGAAAACAAAAATTACAATTCCAGAAGAGCATCGAAAGGTGAAACCATTGAAAATTAATCGAAAACTCATCGAAGGAGAATCCTCAGCAAACAAATTGTTTGCCCAAATTACCTCGGGCACACCTCATATTGACCATCGTCGCAAAGGATTTCGACGAAACGAATTCACCGATCGTATTGGTAATCTTGATTTTGGATCTGATGATAGTAATTCCGATGAGCCATCTCTAACTATTGCCACAAATGCAGAAGATTGTGTTGCAAAAGCAGTGGCTCATGCAAAATCTTTGAAAGCCCAACCGAAACCTGCTCCAGAGGAAAAGAAGAACGAAACAAAAGGTCGAGGAAAATCAAATTCACGAGCCAAAGCTGACAAGTCAACTCCTGAAACAGAAAAACCAGCGAAACCAGAGAAAAAACGTCGAGGTCCCTTGCTTACTGCTTATACTCTATTTTCTCGTGAAAATCGCGCTAAAGTTCAACAGAGCAATCCAACCCTTGATTTTGCTAATGTAAGTCGTAAACTAGGCAAAATATGGCAATCTTTACCAAACAAGGAAAAGATTCAATGGAAACGGAAGGCACAAAAAATTAGTGCTCAACGTGCCAGTGAAAATTCGCCTACAAAATCTGCCTCAAAAAAAGATGGTTCCACATCTCATCCAACAAAAGGCATGAGGTCAGATCAAAATACACCCAATACACCTCTTAAAAGGAGAAAAGATTGCATTCCGGTTGATGTTGCTGCTCATCTCAAGCTACTGGGAATGTCTCTGTCTGCTGCTAGTTCTAAATTGAACAACTCCAATCCCATTTGCCGTAACACCAATCTTCAATCTCAAACACTTTCAGTACTTTTAGATTCTACTCTTTGTGCTATAGGTCCTTTAATATGTCTCTCTAAAGTGGTACAACCTGACGTCATTTCTAAAGAAGTTCATGAAAAAATCATAGAAAATATTTCCTATATATTACCAAGTGTCTATAATTGATGCCATTTCATGATCGTACATTTTCATCTCTCCAAAACTTCAATATTCTCACCTGAAATTTCATCCCATCTGTACGATAAACACCAGACATACATCTTATCAAAATTTAGAGAGCACAAATTTTCTTTGAACTAGCTTGAGCTTTCAAGAATCGAATGTCTCAATCTAAATTGTTTTTAACCTTCTCTGAAATATCCTCTACAATGTAATTAAATGCTGAACCTCTCTCACCAGCATCAATCAAAATTCTCCTGAGCCTCGATTCATAATTTTAATTATTTCTTCAAGTACACAACATTTTGTATTTATGAACCTATTTCAGCTGGACATCAATTACTTGATAGAATTATCATGAACCGATTCGATAGAACGAAAACAAGACACAAGTTTGATACCGATGAAAATGAACTCTTAATTTACTTGAGGAGTTGAATTTTCAGAGAAGCTTTTCTAGAGTGGAAATTAATACCTCACTTCGATGATCTTCGGAGTGCTCTTCATGCTTAGACTGAAATATTACCAACATTCATCACCCTGATTAGTTTTCACAAGAAAATGACTTCAAATCCGAAAGTAAGCGAGAAGTATAAGCGCAGTATTCGTGGAAGAATTCATGTTTATTATCAGATATTTCAATTAGATATTGACACTAAATTACTCAAGTTTAATTCTAAAGAGAAAAAAATCGATTGGCTAACACACTTAATTCACTAAAATCACACATTAAAAAGGAAAGATCAAACCATGTAAGGAATGATGAGTCTCCCTGGAACAAGATCCAAGATAGTAGAGTAGTTAAAAAACAATAATAAGGAGTACACACAATTAGGTGCGATGAGATCCATATGAAGTTTGACAAAATTAAAAATTCCCACAGACACACACACAATCTACCGGAAAAATAAAATGAGGAACCGATTAATCTGAACATTGAATCAGCTGATGTAAAAGTTACATAATTTGGGTTCGTCATCACTCTGTATCCACAGAGCTTGTCCAAAGTGAGTTCCACTCATGATGTTATATCATGTACGAAACTTGAGAGAAGTATTTTCTCATTTCTTCCATGATTTCAAAATTATTTTGATGTAACCTTTTTTCTATTGCGTGTGCTAATAATATGATATGATAGTATGATATCAAAATGAATCTTTGATTGGAGAGGGTAAAAGTTTGTAGGGGATATCGTATTTTTCGAGGTCTTTATCAGAAATTGAAAGTTTTGGGGTTTGCAATATTTTGATAGTTGAATTTGCAACAGTCGTTCTTATTCCTTAAGCTCTATGCATTGTGAAAATCGTAAGCGTGGAAACTTTTTAGGGTACTTTTTCACGATCTAGGGACCAAGTTTCAAAGAAAGAAGAGATTACTCGAAACAAGGGGTAATTGCCGATCAACTGTGTTTGATTCAGAGGAAGGATTGTCGTTAAATTTAAAAGTTCTGATGGTTCATGTGTATAGATATCAGTAACACGTTGGAATGTTCGTCATGAAGGAAGAGTATTGATAGCTCGACCAATCAGATGGGCTTTTTTGGGAACATTTTGCAAAAAGAAAGTTCGATCTAACTACTTAACGGAACTATTCCCATTTATATCAAGACGAAATCATCTCTCATTGAGAAATGCATCATTTCACGCAATTTTGATAAACTTGGAATTTTTCATAAGTTTCGAAACATCTTTCTCCACTTTTGGGCCAATTTTTTTGGGCCCTTCTCATGCTTGAGTTCATTTTAAACAATTTTCCAATAAAATTCAAAAAAATCTTGTATTTAGAAAGAAGAAGTCTCATTTACCAAGAGAGTATATCACATGTAGTCTAATCTTTCGGAAAGGAATCGAATTTTTCAGAATTTCAACCTCCCCTTCTCCTATGCCACATATATAATTATTGATTTGAAGCAAGAAACGAGAAAAATCACCTCTTAAAAATCAGTAAGGAACAGGGATTCAGAAAAATTTTGAATTTATTTCGGTTGAACCCTTCTATCTATCAACGACCAAGAACAGATATGCGTTCCATGAATGTTTCGAGTCAAATTCGGAAGAGAGAGTATTCCCATAAGTACAATAGGAATCTTGCCTCTAAAATGTTGCTCATATCTTTCTTCCTGCTCTTATCATATTCTGTTCCAACTCAATCTCTGGAATGGAGCGAAAGTGAATTTAGATCGATCAAAAGTATGGCCTCTCGTTTCGGTATTTGTCAAGTAGTCAGACACCTTGTTGAACATGGAAAAAATATACCAGATCATAACGAGAAGTACAGGAAGGCAGGAAAAAAGTGTTTGGTATGATGTGTTTGATACCATCTTTCAACAAAATCAATATCATTCTTAAACTTTTGCTTTTCCTTAGGGTGAAGCCCTACCAGAAAAAAAAGATCGCATTCTGAAATGTCAACCATTGATCAAATTGTTTGCCCTAAATTCTGCCCAAGAAGTGGACAAATATTGTGCCGGAAGTGATCCCGAGAAACTTGTAAGTGTGATCCATTTCGGAATTATTGAATCCATAATGTTTCACTTGATTATGATAAAATGTGAAACAATTTCTTTTCGAAGTAGCACTACTCAACACTGGTATTTAATCTCTTTACAGGTGGAAGAATGTTTCGAGAAGAATGGTGTTACACCGATGACCGTAATGCAAGTTGAAGTAAGTAATTCTTCGATGAGGTATTTTTATTCTATTCACATATAAATGTTATCCAGAGGTGATAATCAGAATAGCTATAATTAATTGGTTTTTGGTAATCCCAAAAGAACTAACACATAATTTTCCATCCCTTCTCAACAGTTGTGTATCAAAAACACGGTAAAATAGCCTCTCAAAATAGCTGGAACAAATCAATCATTGATAAGAAAAATTTATAGCACATAATTTGGTTGTTTGAACACAATTGTTTGAATTGAGCCAAAATATTTTATATTTTATATTTGGCTTAAAAGTTTGAAATCTTTTATGGAAGATATGTATGTCTCCGATCGAAACCTGCTCTGAACAAGAGCTATTAATTAAAATAACTGATATTCATGCTTTATTAAAGAAAGCTCTTGTTGAATTTTATGAGGATTTAACTGGAAGTTTTCATCAAAAAAGTCGAGTTTTCCAAGTTGAAATATGTTAAATCAGAGCAAAAAAAAGAAATTAAAAGCATTCGAACGTGTTCAAATCTAGTTTCTTATCTGCTATGTTCATAAAATAACTCTATTTCACTATCATCATATATTTGGTTGATATCTGTGGTGAGTTGCGAAAAATGAGGAAAGAGAAGCCCTGCTGTTATTCCAGAGTTCTGATGTATGAACGTCTCTAGCTGACTGAATGGAAATCTATGGGAATGGGAAAGTTTTGAAAACTAATTAAACTTTTTCCTAATACATTATCCAATATCTCTATTGTTGGAATAGTCTATCCCAACTTTTTTATCCTTCGAATCTGTTTTCCAGATGTGCCAGTTTCTCGCTGAATCTTTTTATCCAACCCCCTCTCATGAGCAGAATTTTGCTTGAATTTTAAGCAGTTGAAAGTAAATGTCAATTGTAATCGGATCATTCCAGTGAAGTATGATATTCTTCAGGCAACACTTTCTAAAATCTCGAATGCCACGCATAGTTTTTGAAACTGGATAAAAGAAACACGCACACGTATATAATTCAGATATTTGCTTGATTAGAGTACAAAAATCTGCAATCAGAAGTTGACCAAATAGTTCTATCTGACAGAATCGATTTGTCTCATTTGGAAATGTATTCCGCTCAAAATCCAAATCTAATTAGAGTGATCACATTGGTAACTCTTTGTGTAATCTTACCAAATTTTGTTGCAACTCAAACCTCTGAAAGGCCCCAAATGTCCGATGCTGACATTGATCTACGATCAATCCAAGGGGTTGGCGGACGTATTGCAATTTGTGCAATACTTAGGATCATTCCTGAAGAAAAAGCTGATAAATATCGACAAGCTGCAAAACAATGTTTGGTACGATATTTTGTTTGGCTTGTATCTGTTCACTGAATTCTATCAATTCTATCCAATTCCACAGAATGAAAATCTTCCACCAGCCAAGAGAGATAGCGTCGTGAAATGTCCTCATTGGAATAGATTGCTCGCAATAAATAAAATTCCAGAGATGGAACAGTATTGTCTATCAAAAGAGCCCGAAACGCTCGTGAGTTTGGATGGAACTTCTTGCAAGATTTTATATTACATCACTATTTTCATCAATCATTATTTCCATTCACAGGTGGATGAATGTTTCCTCAAAAATGAACTAAAGGTACCACTCTTCTTTAAAGTGAAGGTGAGAACTTTATATTCTCCATTTTTACTTCCCTCAATTCATTTCCAATCAAATTCAATTCAACAAATCTAAAATCTTACTCTTTTTCAATTTCTCTCCTCTAGAGTTGTGTTTTCAAAAAAGTAGCAGATCATTAGCAAAAGCAAACTGAATTCATAACAAATTCTAACGAACTAATCTAACGATTTTACAGAGTGATTTTATAACGATCGCTAAATAATATTCAGATGAAAAAAAATCTCTCAAGTTTTCTTTCTCTCTCTACTGATGTGGGTATGACATTGTGAAAGAAGAAGAAAGAGTATTTATATAAATCAAAATCCTTGATTCAAGAGAGAGAGAGAGAGAGAGAGAGAGAGAGAGAGAGAGAGAGAGAGAGAGAGAGAGAGAGAGAGAGAGAGAGA
>QZCP01000579.1:56104-97950 GCA_003956705.1 Brevipalpus yothersi | reverse complement strand
GAGAGAGAGAGAGAGAGAGAGAGAGAGAGATTAAAGCATCCATCAGCCAGTGCGTCAACTAATTTGGGTGCTTTATCATTTTTGAAGTGAAAAATTGTACTGATGTATACTGAAAGTTGGTAGTAAAAGTGCACAAAGAAGAAGAGGAAGCAGTTGAAGAAGTAGTTGATGAAGAAGGAGGTTGAAAGAAGCTGTAAGACTTTTCGCTGCTGCTGATGTTGAGGTTGAGATTCTGTGTATTTATCGAGTGTATATGTTGAGCAAGAGAGAGACTTTTGCTTCTGTTCTCCTGGATCATTGTTTTTCTTTCTACTTCTATGTACCTGAACTTTGGTCTATACGTGTGTATATGTGTATATATAACAATTAGTGTGGTTGATCACGTTGACTCATTTTGATTTTGTTGAAAAAAGAAAGAGAGAGAGAGAAAGATCAATTGTGGTTCACATCGTTTATTGGATTTCCAGCTCTTTTAAAGCTTTTTTACATCTCACTGTACATCTCTCTCTTTTCTCACACACTTTGACTTCCATTTTTCTCTCTCTTCTTTCTCTTCTCTCTCTTCACCCGAGTTACGTCCACAAAAGCTATTCTCTCTCTTCTTTTAAAGAAGTTCTTTATATTCACCTTCACCAGTAAACTGCTGGCCACAGTTTTTTTTGTGATCAACCATTGTTGATGTACATGTGTGTATATATATATATATGTATGTGTAAAGCATATATACGTGTATAAAATGATTGTGTAATCCATTTATCTGTGTGTGTGAAAATTATATTCTTCTCTCTCTCTCTCTTGCTTACATACACACACAAAGACATACACATACATATACACATATATACACACAATAATCATTGAGTAGTACATGTTAAGGTGACCATTTTTTGCTCTCTACATCTGCTCTTAAATCTTTTGGTGAACTATTATTAATTTTCCCTGGTTTTCTTGGGCTGTGTATATTTGTACTTGTAAATCTTGATGGCTACCTACATCATATGATAAGTAAGCGAGAAGCAAGCAAGAACAGGATATAAAGAGAAAAAAAGTACAGGATATAAGGATATACTCACACACACACACACATTTCATCATAACCTCATCCTCATCATCATCCTCTTCGTCATTAACAACAACAACATAAGCTTCAGCTACTACAACTTCTTCTTCTTCTTCATCATCTTCCTCTCTTCCTCAAGCTGCTGGAATTAGGAAGAAGCATATCATCATCATCAGCATCATCAAATCACTGGTTTTGTAGGGAACAAGACATCGATACATACATACATATACAAAATGGAGCTTAGAGTGGGAAACAAATTTCGTTTGGGTAGAAAAATTGGTTCTGGTTCATTTGGGGATATTTATTTGGGTACCAATGTTGCTAGTGGTGAAGAAGTGGCCATCAAATTGGAATGTTTAAAAACCAAACATCCTCAACTTCATATTGAAACACGTATATATCGTGTGATGGCCGGTGGTGTTGGAATACCAGCTTTAAAATGGTTTGGTACTGAAGGCGATTACAATGTCATGGTCATGGAACTGCTTGGACCAAGTTTGGAGGATCTTTTCTCCTTTTGTAATCGTCAATTTAGCATGAAAACTGTGCTATTACTGGCTGATCAATTGATTCATCGTATCGATTTTATTCACACCAAAAATTTCATTCATAGAGACATTAAACCGGATAATTTTCTGATGGGTTTGGGACGTAAAGGAAATCTTGTTTATATTATTGACTTTGGACTAGCTAAAAGATATCGTGATAAAGAAGGTAGACATATACCTTATCGAGAGAATAAGAATCTTACTGGAACTGCTAGATATGCCAGTGTTCACACTCACCTAGGACAAGGTAATGTGCTCACATTTGCTTACTTCCTTCTGAAAAGCTTCCTGTTTTTGTGGCTAGTTAATCTTTCTTTCTTTCTCTTTCTTTCTTTTTGATTGCTTCGCTTGTTCCTTGTTCTTGTTCTTTATTCTGAATTGACTTTTCTTTCAACTTTAACTTGCTCCATTTATTAACTTTTCGATGATTCTTTAGCACATTTTTTCCGGTATTCTTCTACTTTCAATTTAACTGAACATTTTCTTTTGTGTTCTCTTTTTTCCCAAAAGAACAAAGCAGAAGAGATGATATGGAATCACTTGGATTTGTTCTCATGTACTTTTGTCGTGGAAGTTTACCATGGCAAGGTCTTAGAGCTGCTACCAAGAGACAAAAGTATGAGAGAATTAGTGAGAAAAAGATGACAACTCCAGTTGATGAACTTTGTAAAGGATTTCCTCCGGAATTCGGAATTTATTTAACTTATTGTAAAAATCTTCGTTTCGATGATCGACCAGATTACGGTCATCTGAGGCAGCTATTTCGTAGCCTATTCCATCGTGAGGGGTACACTTATGATTATATCTTCGATTGGAACCAAATTAAGTTCGTAAGTCTCCGATTGAATAAAAGTGATTCATTCCTGATACTTATTTTATCCTCTCTTACAGGGTAAATGCCGAAGCCAACAAGACATAGATTCGAAGCAAGAAGTGGGTGAGAGAACAGACAGATCAAGAGATGGTCATGCCATTCAATTTCAATCATCGAGACATTTGAACGCTCCATCAAGTCCACAGAAAGGTTAATCGTGAATGAAGAGGGTATGGCATCAAAAGAATAGATTCGTCGATTGGGGGAACGCCAGTTTGTCCAAGCAGACATTCTATACACTAAAAGGCTTATATCTACTCTCTTCATCTTCACATCTTCTTTACGTTATCGTCTTCACTGATTGCTCATGGATAAGCAGGAAAAAACAAAACACTCGGTTTAAATGTGAGATTACTTCAAGAGAGAGCTAGTTTGATGGAATAGTATCACTCGATTCAAGAAGGTGGTGAGAAATATTGCGATGACTGGCCTTATTCTGCCATTTTGGTTTATTTTCTTCTCTTGTGTTTATTTCTTTGAAAAGAGCTATAGAGTTACTTTAGAGCTGCTCTCTTTTCTTTTACTCTCCTTTTTGTGTATTCTCTTCTATCATTTCCTTCAAGCTTGTCTGATCTAATAGGCAAGCTACTTGAACACACATGATATACATATTCATTTGAATGATTGATAGTTTACTCGACCACACGTCAGTATGGAGTAGCTTTGGTATTATGATTATTACATAAACACGAGGTACTTATCAAAACCGATAATAAGACAGGAGAAACATCACTCTGGGTAGACTAGGATTTGCTCGATTCGCTTTTTTGTTTCTACATAGATCTTTTAAAATGAGTCTTACATCATCTCTCTATGAATTGACCCTCACTTTTTGATTCGAGAAAAGCTTTAGTGATGCTCTTATGGTTGTATAGATGTGAAGATGATTTCGAATCTACATAATGTATAATGGCTTGATCAGCTTCACGAAAAACAATGAAAGGAGCTTCTCTCGTGGCCGTGATTCAAGACTGTTGTTTTCAAGATTACAAGATCCCTTAATATGGAGCACACATTCTTGGCAAGATTCATAGAATACCTTTGTTGAATCATTTCACAGTCCCTAGAAAGCTTACCCTGAGAACTCTGGCACTTTATCTATTCCATTCTCAACACTTTGATCCGATTTTATCTCGATGAAACTCACCCCCTCAAGAACTCAAGAACTCGAATTTCGGTAGGAAGACGATACTCTAGAATCATGTGCTTTAAAATTACTTAATCATTCCCACTATATCAGTGCCTTGTGAACACCTCTTTCTACTGAACTTGGTAATACTACATAATCTCAATGTGTCTCTCTTATTGGTAGACGCTTTTTAAAAGGCTTCACTATCTTCAGCCTCTGTCTCACCCTATCAAAGAGCTCAAGTAGAACATGTAGTATGTAAAAAATGACTAGTTGAACAATTGCTGCTCAAACAATTCAGACTGATAACCAAATCTGTTCACATCTATCTATCGATATTGAACTCAAACCGGTAAAAAAGAACGACCAATTTACTCCTGAAAAAGTGTAATGAACATCTCTCTACGATTGACATTATTAACCATGACCTATGGTTACCAATTTGTACGGTAACGTGAATCAAGAATTCTCTCTCTCTCTCCACTCTCTCTCTCTTCCTCTTCCAGTAACTTATCTATTTTCTCTTCCTTTCTCTTGATTGATAAAGCTTCTGTCTTATCAAATCAAGAATCTTCATCCACAAACACCCAGTAAAAGTTCATCCAACGATCATTAATCGTCGATCAAGATGAGATCACCAAAAGATTCTCGATCTTGAACGAAAGAAAAAAAGAAAAACTTGATCATTTTCCGAAGCTTTCAACTGCCAACAGATGACACTACAGGTCATCTAGAGGGGAAAAAAAATTTTTTTTGGGGAATGTCATTCAAAAAATTCTGTCAGTCACAAAAGTGATTTCAATGTTGAAAATACAAAAAATATTAATAAAAATAAGTGATAAGTTAAATTGATTGATATCAATTAATTGTTGATGTGATTGACAGTATATCAAGTGTGGAGGTGTACGATTAAAGTATCTGTTCATCAAGTCACTCACTGTGTGTGTGTATATATGTTTGCTCTCTGCTTTTGCTCCCTCAGCAAGCGGTTTCATGCTTTGTCAGTTGGATTGTGAATAGGAAGAAGAAAGGAAAAAAAAGTGGCTAAACAAGAGATCTGTTATTGGTCAGATTTTTGAAATTTTTGGGGCATTTGAGCTACTTAAATATTTTTCTCTCTTTCTATTTTTTGGAAAGAGAACTTAGATATATATTTACCCACACACAGACACACTCATCCATTAACCAATTAGATAAACAATGGCCAGCGATCAACAGGCTACACTACCATCAGCTCAAGCTTTCTGTTTGAAGCGTAACAATCATAGCTCTGATATGTCGGAACAATTTGAGCTGATGTTCAAGGAGGAATCATTGGCAGATGTAACATTGTCCTGTAATGATGGCAGTTTACGGGCCCACAAAATGGTTTTGAGTGCCTGTTCATCGTATTTCAAGAAAATATTCTCCGAATACATCAATCCATACCAATATCCAGTTGTTATCATGAAAGATATGGCATTTTCCGATTTGCGGGCTATCGTTGAGTTTATCTATCGGGGTGAAGTTTTTGTGCCCCAAGAACAGCTAACGTCCGTTCTGAAGAGTGCCCAATCGCTTAAGGTGAAAGGATTGTCCGATATTTGTGTCCCAAAAGCCAATCAGCCAGCACAAGTACGACAGGCTAGTGGCAGTGGAGGTGAGCAAGCCATGTCTGGAGGTAGAGGAGACAATCGGCAGCAATTATGCTACTGATATACTCTCTTCTACTGACTTATTGTGTAAGGTGAGAGTATTATCATCTCATTTTTTTAAACATCTCATAACTTTTTCCCTTCCTCATCACGAGAGATGATGATATTCTCGCATCCAATGTGTCTGTCAAATAATTAAAATCCAAAAATATGGTTTGTGGATACAATGTAACGAATTCTAATTAGCCTATTCTCCCACGCTTTCTCCAGCTCATGCAAATGTTCCAGCAACTCACATGGCCACTGGGTTTCAGGCACAGCCTCAATTTCCTACGACCGTAGCCAATCAGTATATTGTACAAAAATGAACAGCAACAGCAACCTCAATGCATCATCAATCCAATTTTCTGAACTAATTCAACGAAGCGCAAAAAAAACATGGTACTCTATCATCATGATACAATTTACTGATTGCTTGCCGCCCAACAATCGATTTCATTCCTCATACCACCTCTACATCTAATGTATTAGTTTTCTTTAAAACTTTTCTGACAAAACTTTGAAAGCTGCTGATATTGTATAAATATGCTTCATCCTAGTGCTATTTAAAGTTTCCTTTCCTTTGATTGTTTTCTTTTCCTACTCTCCTTCTCACATCTTTGCGACCAAAAGCGTATCGATTATATCATTTCCCCATTTGCTTGCTCTCTTTTTCCCCTATTCATTCATCTCATAGCACAAATAAATTAATTTAAAACAACTGAGACTGAAACGCCGATTAATTCCTCTAGAAATCTTCTCTGAAATTCTAACAAATTTGACTCTCATCATACGTCAAATTAGATAATGATTGAATCCCCATAAAAGGTATTCAGGATGTTTCTCTAACACCTGATTTCTCATCTTCATTATTTTATGGTTTTTCTCATTCCATTTTGACATTGAATATTGATTCAGTCTATCATAAAATAGGTGCTAAAATGAGTGATTTCATCAGCCCTTGATCCAATACAATGATTAGTGGAAATTCTTCACTTCCCCTCTTCAGGTCTTATCGAACTTTCAGAACAAGGTTCGAAATTCTTTGATGAAAAATCTTACATTTTATTCATGCAAAATGCTTAGAGAAATAAAGGATAATGTATTTGAAATGAATGAGGTTTCTTCTCATTATCGATATTGAAAATTGTTAGCGACTGAAAAAAGGAATGTGACCTCAGAAATTAGTTGATAATCAAGAATGATGATCCTAAAGGCTTATAGACAAGGTTCAACAAAGTTTCCTGGGAATAAACCAGTAATTCCATCCATAACTCCTTCATACCAATCATCATTATTCTTTTTGATCACATAGATAACAGAATTTTCCGAAAAAGAGAGTTCATCTTCTCTTGTGGCAACATAGTCGTAAATTGCGATAACTTTCTCAATATAATTTTTGGGAATCCAATCGTTATCTTCCGATCGATTCATCATGTCAGGCGGAGGAGGTGGAAGAGGAGGAGTAACACTACCTGATTCATATGATCCAGCATTGGCCATATGATCCATACCATCAATGTTCAATGGTGGAAGAGGTGGTGGTGGCGGAGGAGTTGGAGGCACAATGCCTGTTGGTCTTTCGGTCATACTTGATCGATTTGAGTCCATAGAAATTTGATTGGATGATAATCCATAGTGTTGATAGTGTTGATAATGGTCCATTGCATCAGTTTTGCTCATTTCACCATAATTGGAAGACTGTGGATATTGTCCAGGCTTAAGATCGGAAAGTTGCATACTTTGCATTGCTTGAGCGATGTGATGCCCACCATGAGCCATATTGCCAGGTAAAGTTGCATAGCCACTGCCTCGCCGTGAATCGATACCTTTTGGATGACCCATTGGATAATTAGGAGCATAATTGGAAGGCACTTGGGGTGGTGCAACTGGTGGAGCTGGAGTTCGATATTCTTTGGACATTCGTGATAAAGTGCTGGTACCTCTCAGAGTACCTGGTGGAGTAGGCGGCTTACAGTTAGGAGCCGAGTGATTGGAACGTAGAGTAACGGAGCCATTCATGGGATCTTGAGATGACATTCGCTTAGCTTTCATTGTATTGGTATCAGGAATTTTGACACCATGTCCAATATCATCCAGTAAGGAATAATCGATTGCGGTGCGTGTGTATTTACCAGGCCTCTCTGGATTTGCTGGTATGATAAGTTTAAGAAGACGATAGGAACTTTTGCCCGTTGTGATGGCTCCTATCTCTCGTCGGGCAACTTTTTCTTTGTGAATATTAACAGTTTGATTAATATGATTGATTTGTGATTCCATTTCGGCAAGCTGGGTTTCCTGAAGATCCAACATATGAACCAAACTGTAGGCCAAAGCATTGATTTGGTATGCTACATGAGCCAGTGATTGTGTGGTATAATTTTTGGTCACCTCTAAGGCAGCATGTTTATCGGAAGTCTGGAATGTAAAGAAAAGTAAAACAGAATTATTACTTCACCACTGCAAATGATACCATTGTCCATCCATACAGAATTGTTTCATCTTAAAGCTCACCTTAGCATAATTATCTTCACAATATTTGGCGACAAGCTCTAAATTAGAGCGACTGGCACGAAGCTTCTCCTTTCCTTCTGGTATATCATTTTGGATGAGTTCATAAAGATCACTCATGGTGATTGGCACAATGGTCGATGAGTGATCACAATGCAGTCATGTAAAAAAAGGGAATGGTAATGTTCACTTTAGTAGACCAAAATACAATACTTTGTTTTTGTTTCTTCAACAACACCAGCACAATTGTGATTAAAGTTGAAATGTTAAGTAACTAAAGTTAAGTAACTGCATGTCCAATAGGCTGTGAAACGAAAGGAAATAAAGTGGCGCTTCATCTGAATAAATGATTTTATTCATGATAATCTATTCATCACACTTAATTGGATGTGTATGTTCCATAATTACTGGTATGATTCAATGTGACGATATTGATCGGGGGCGTTTAGGGGGTAAGGTTATGATTAAACATTGTTTGAAGATAAGTTGTTGATGATGTATTCTGTTGACTGAATGACGGGAAAGTTTGGGAGAGTTTTTTTGGCTTGAAAAAGTTTTCTCTGTACAATTCTTGTCTGCTTGACTTTGATTCTTGTGGAGGGACAAAATTTTTTCCATTTCAAATTTGTCTCAAATCAAAAAATATTTAGTTGGTTTGTTTATTTCTCGCTTACATGGTGGTGATTCATTTGATATTCTAGCTACTGTTCAACTTTTAAACCCCTTTTAAATCTTTAAACTAAGGCTTTTAAATCTTGAATATTAGGCAGAGAGCTCATTGAGACCTGTTGTTCGATCTTTTATGCGGTCGAAAGCTCCTCTTAGATTCTCCACTCACCTTTTTATACTTCAATTTCTCAATTTTTCCACAATTATCTGAAAATATAGTCTGAATTTGAATCAGTTTCAAGCGATTCAACATCATCCCAGGAAACCAGTAGCTAATTGGGAGAGAAATCACTAACACTACATCCAACTGCATGATGCTTAGAGAACAATTTCGTTCATGGGCTTTCCAATGTGATACTCAACACTCTTGGACAATATAAAACGGAATCTATGATAATATTTGTCCTATTAAGGCGAAAAGCTTACAGTTCGTTGCTTCATGCTTCAGTTCGGACGTTGAGATTCGCCAAAATTGACACCAATTCTTATCTGTCAGTGTAAGACACTACCGCACTTCACATTATCGGGATAATTTTTTCCAAAATCTAAATGAAAGCGAAAAATTTCAATCTCATCAATCAATTTCACCTGCGATCTCAATCAAAAAAGTTATTGAACAATTGCGAGCATTTTATTCGATTAAAAATGCTGTTGCAAAGTGCAACTTTTACGCTGTGCACAGAACTTGTGGAAATGGTGGCGCTTTTATGCCACCGAATTGGCATGAAAAATTGTGATAATCAAATTGTGAATGTTGATTAACAGACGAACAGTTTTCGTAATAGGATTGAATTTGTCTGAATTTCTCCAGTTTTTGTGGGCTCCAAACACTGTGAAGTGGGCTTCAAAATCAACTTGGCTGGTTGATGCATGTTGTTAACAGCATGCTTATGTAGCCAATCTTAGAAGGAAAGAAAAACATTACATTGAGGCCATCAGTTTGGATTGTCTTCTTCTTCTTCCTCCACTTTTTGTTGTTGTTACTATTTTCTGTGCTATTCTTTTTCTTTTCAATCAGCTGTGACTAATCAAGTGGATTGTGGTCAAAAATGAATTCATTGGGTAGCCCTGATGATATACCTCTACCTCCAAGTAATTCGGTTCCATCGGTAGGACCAGATCTATCTCAACCGGGTTTAATGCCTATGGCCTCTATTCCGGCTTTTCCGACATATCCAGCATCCACAATTTACAATTATCCTGCTCAATATAATGCCTATGTGATGGGAAATTACATCCCTCCTCAGGTTAATCCCCTCAGTAGTAAGTGTTATGAACTTGACTAGTCAAATTTTAATCATTAATATCCATATTCTTTACTGTTACTTATGTTGCCATTGTTTTCATCTATCTGTTCGACAGATCCACTAGTACCAGATTTAAGTAATCCAGCAGCACTTTATACATCGACTGTATCTGGTTATCCTTACTACTCCGCTGTTAATTCTGTAACCACTGATGCAAGTAATTTGATTCCAACGGAAAAATTGAGCAAAAAGCAGAGAAAAAAATTAGCTGCCGCAGCTGCTGAAGCTGCTCTCGTTTCATCACTTGGTACTTCTAAATCAGCTCCAAAAGAAGGTAAACCTTCCCATCAAATGGATGAAGTTGATGATGATGCGACAATAGCTCAGGGAAAAAAGAGTTCCAAAGCTAATAATAATCTTCCAATTTGGGGAAACGAAAAGACAATGAATCTTAATCCTTTGCTATTGACTAATATTCAGAACAGTCCTTATTTCAAGGTTAGTTTGTACGCCCTAAAAACCTATCACGAAGTTATAGACGAGATTTGGTATCAAGTAAAGCATCTTGAACCATGGGAAAAAGGATCAAGACGAGTAAGTTATCAACATTCCTTTACTAAATTTCAAAATCACTCATTACATCTGATGTTCTATTTTCCTCACCAGGTTGGCGGTCAAACTGGAATGTGTGGCTCTGTTCGAGGAGTCGGAGCTGGCGGTATTGTCTCCACTCCTTTTTGTATCTTATATAAACTTTATACCCTTCGTTTAACTAGAAAACAAGTCGTTGGTCTCATGAAGCACAAAGATTCACCCTTCATAAGGGCTCTGGGCTTCTTATATGTTCGATATACACAGCCTCCCGAAAATCTATGGGATTGGTTCGGTCCCTATCTTGACGACGATGAAGTTTTCGATCCTAAAGCAGGTGGTGGTCAAAAAATGACGATCGGAGAATTTGCCAGACACTTGATGACAAAATTGGAATGGTTTTCAACTCTTTTTCCAAGAATTCCAGTTCCCGTGCAAAAGGATATTGAGGCAAAACTTCAAGCACACAGGAAAAAACCTTCAAATAATCTTGAAGAGGGAGAAGTTTCAGAAGAAAATGATGATACTGCTACATCCGAAAAGCCAAGGGATGGAAGAGTGTATCACTCAAATTCTTATGGACGAGATGAAAAGCGTGGAAGAAGCGAAAGGTCTCGCAGTTTTGAAAGGAGAAGTAGGTCACGATCCCGATCACGCGATCGTCACAGACATAATAGATCACGAAATGAGCATAGACATCGGGGTAAACATCGTGAACGCTCTCGATCTCCTAGAAAAGATAGATCATCAAGGTACAAAGATTAAAATCATCATGGTTAATTTGCATGATGTGATATTGAAAAGTATGTTTCCTATTTTGATTTATACATGTATATATCCACTATCTTATTCTTATCATCCGAAGCATGTGCAGTGAAAATGTTTCTATGAAAAAAATCAAATCATCAGAATTCATCAAAAAGTTCGTTGCTAACATTAATTTTTCCACTTTGAGAGAAGATCTGGAGTTGAGTCTCTTTGTTGATCGCTTTCTGACTGAATGCTGTATCGAAAATCCTGCATCGAGTTGAAAAAATTGTTCACCTACTGATCACAAAAGCCGTCGAACAAATGTCTACCATCCATGGCAATTATGCCAAATAGCCAAATAGCGATCTAAGACTAAGCGTCTCAATACTGATCTCATTCTATTTTCGAAATACCAACAGTCAATTCATTCTGTTTTTATGGAACACTGTTGCTTAAGCATTCCTCACTTCAGGAAATATCTGAAGACTTCTATCTACTATACAGCGATAGGGGTTGAAGAAAACTTCATAGAGGGAAAAATTCACATACTACCATGACTCAGGTGGAATCAATCTGAACCTTTCAGTGATTGAATTATCAAGTCGAAAAAAGTTGTCGAGATTCAGTATATTGTGAAATCAAGTAGGCTGAATCCCGACTCCAATGGAGCCTCTCAACTCAACAGAGAACATCAAGAATTGTAGTGACTGTTGAATATTTTTTTCCTCTCTCAAGTTTGTCTGAGATGCCTAAATTCGTTTCCTTCTTAGGCAAAGAGCTGGAGAAGGAGGTGCTCTTGATTCATCTCGCATATCACCAGCATCAGATGAGGAAGCGCTCGGCGAGGGAGTGAAGAAAGGGCAAGTCAAGAAAGAGAGTGATTCTTTTTGAACGCTAAAATAGACAAGGCCGATGGAGATTAGCCGCCAAAAATCGTCTAAAAATGGAAGGAAATCAGAAACAGTGAACCTCTCTCTCTCTCTCTCTCTCTCTCTCTCTCTCTCTCTCTCTCTCTCTCTCTCTCTCTCTCTCTTTCTCTCACTCTCTGTGAAATCATGAAAGGAAATCTGTTCAATTCGCAATAACGAGCGAGTTATGGAATGTTTCAAACGCTCAACTTTATTCATAGATTATTTCTTATTTCACTGTTTTACGAAATTAATTCCACTTTCATCGTATTATGTGTGATACTTTTGCCTAATCAAGATAAAATTATAAATTCTAACACCAATGGTACCTCCAGGTCGTTGCGCATAAACATTCGTTGAATAACTACCTACTTGCCGCGGATCTTGACATCAGAGAGATAATTTCGGAATTACTTATTCGGTTCTCTCTTCATTCTCATCTTGTCTCTCTCCCTCCTCCAATTCTTACATCTTCATTTCTTCGTCTCTCTGAGCCTCAATAACCTTTCTTCAGCTCATTATTCGAAATTTCTCTCCAACTTTCTCCTCAACTCTCAACTCAATATATGCAAGGAGACTTCAAGAACAGACCAGTATAAGTCAATTTCAGCTCTGTAAGACTGTTTTATAATCGTTCCGATTCCGAGTTGTCTGATTTATTTATTTCGATGAGCTCATCAAACAATCACTCCACAGTTTTCTTGTTTTGAATCCTATTTCGTCATCTGTGTTCGAAAAAAAGTCTATACATGGAATGACTGTGCCTGCTCGGAACTCGATCGGAATATTTGAGGAAACGAATGCTCATAACTTAGCTGGGGCTAGTGATTACTGTGATATAATGCTTACAATGATGGCATTGGCTAAGCCTTCTGTGTCTACATACAACAATATTCCCACGACCTCTGCAGCTTGCTACAGTCTTCCCTCTGTTAGAGAACAATCAATGATCTCAAAAAGTTTACTGCAACCCAACACATTGATTTCATCACGCGCTTCCCGTAAACGCGATAGTAATTGTCTGAAGTTTCACAATTTTGTTCCTAATGATGAGCTCATGATTGATCCATTGAGTGAAAATGGTCACTATTTACGGGAGGAGCATGGTTCAAAGCAAATCAATGTTTGCAATCGGAAAAGACCATTATCACCGTTAAGAATATTTGAAAGTGAATTTAGTATAAAGAAAATTTCAAACGATCGAACAAGTTTTCCACCTTCATCCTCGGGATGTCCAGGAGATCTTTCAAATGAAGATCGAGTTCGATCAGTTCAACAGTCCATCCTACAGAGCTTACTTGTGAAGAACTTCAGTGGAGATTCTTGCGATAAGGACGATTTGGTCGAAACCAAAGTTGATATCAACTCTCCGAATCTTCTGAGTCTAAAAGAATCGCCGTTGACTTGCTCATCAAAAAATCATCTACATCGACGTAAGCCTACCACGATAAGACGAGTTCTTCGTAAGCAAAAATCTCATGAAGAACCTCTCAATTTGTGCGTTAGAAAACATATCAAAACTAGTGTAGATGTTGAAAAAATATCACCAATAATGGAAATTCGTCCTGAAGTTGGAAAGTTATCTACCGAGTGTTTGAAAAACAAAATCTCTGGCAGTCGAAATGGATCACAGCCAATTCAAAGTGCAATTCCATTTGACTCTACTTCAAGCTCCACTCCTAGTCTGGAGGAACCTTTCAGATCATCATTTTCAATCGAAAAGTCTCTCAAAACTCTCATTCCAAAAAATGGATACCTCTCAGCGAACTCAAATTTTGTCACAACCAAAGCTTTCAATCACTTTTTACCTTCGAGTTCACCATCCAATTCTGTGCCTCGGGATTATTCTCAATCTCTGTCAAATCATTTAATACCATTTCTACCTCCTGATAGACTTTCTCAACCAATTGTGAATCCTAACACTCATCCTCGCACCGAGAATTTAATGACCTATCAATCTCTCTCATCAAACAACTCACTCCCTTTGAAGCAACAAATATTGGAGCACAATGATTTTTCTCCTTCAGGGAATCCATTCTTAGATTTTACTGGACAAGCTCGAAGTGTTGATTCGAGAGGCATCAAATCACGTCCCAACGAACGGAGTGTTATCAAGCGTAAATTAGAAGATGCTTTTCGTACAAATGGTTTTCTGGTCAAGACGAAGGAAGTTAGCGATGGAGAGGCTACTTTCTGTAAGTTTCGTCAATTGCGTAAATATACAAGATATTATCTGAAATCATGGCATCAACATCTACCAGAAGAAATTAATAAGCTGTGGAAAGGCTTTTTACCTCCCAAAACAACACCTACAAAGTCGGCAACATCCACCAATAATTCAACTTGAGCTTGTGAAAAAATTCATCCATTTCAACTTCGCATCAGATTAGTAGCAATACCTAAGATAGATACTGGATATCAAAAAATTGTCTCATGAAATCATCAGATTGTTAGATGAATTGGGATGTGTAAACGATTTGATTATCCATCAGAAATTATCTTGAAATTGTCATATTAAATTGTTTTTCCACTTCAAAATGTGGAGCCAAAGAGACAAAAGATTTCACCCATCTATAAAATTATTCCCTTCCCACAACTTATCCGAAAAGCTTAATTGCCCAATGATGCCAACTCGATAATACCGTCAGAGTTCTAAACTATCAGCAAATTTCAAGGCTTCCATAATTTGATAAGAAAAATGTCCAAGGCAACCCCTATTTGACTTAGGAAAAAGTAAAGAGAGAAAGAGAGAGAAAGAAAATTCTGACAATTGCTGTGATTATCAATCATCAATTATCAGATGCTGTTGATTTCATTTAATATTCCATGCAAATAATACTCAAAATGCGCGCGATCAAAGTTGTTTACATCTCTCTTCTTATTTTTGAAGCAGAAGAGAGAGAGTCATTAATTGTGATTCAAAGTATGACTCATTGCATGAGTCTAGAAAATTTAATCTATTGTTGTGTTGACTTTTGGTTGTTCACTTCTCTCATTTCCTGAGTAGTTAATTGATTGACGTTGGTGAGATTCATTAAATAGAGGGAAGATAACGCCAACTTCGTTGCCTCACCGTTAGTGTTCAGGAGGAGAAGGAGAACGTTGTTGATCAATATCATCGAGAACAATGTCCTCTGCATCAGAAGTGGAGATTGTGTTCAGCATCGAATCTGGTACTGGAGGCCTTGATGCTGACCTTATTCGCCTTCGAGGTCTTCACAATCGGGTTGAATTGGTTCGTGAATTGATTGATACTTCACTACAGTTCTTCATCGAATTAGTCAATCAGAATGGTGATTCTTGCGGAGATTCAGTGAAAATTGGCCTACTCAAAGTTGGACCTGATATTTACTATCCGTTGAATAAATCAAAAACACTCATATATTTGCTTGATAATGGCGCCTATCTGTTCCCTCCAGACACTGATAACTCTGAGCCTGAATGTCATTTGGTCATCAATCTCGGAGAAAATATTAACCCACACGCTGCCGATACGTTCCGAGAAATTTTGAGTGTCTACTCATCGGTTGTTGAAGAGGCTTACGGAAATGATCCTGTGATTGATCGAATTATTGAGTATTATCGCAGTCCTCATCCCAGTAAAGTGCAGACTGCTCCCACATCTGAAATGAATGGATCTGAAGCTTTTGCCATGGGAATGGTTAAAACTGCTGAGGTTTTCGCTGCTGGACTCGATTGGGTTACTGAGCGAGCTTCCGGGTTGATTCATCATGGTGGAAGCAAATTGAGAGGGATGAATATTCCTCAACGTAGAGCAAATGTAGATCCGAAAGTGATTGCTGCTCTGAGAGCAGCCAAGGTAGCCTCTGGTTGCACAAAAACTCTGGTTGAAAGTGCCTCCACGGCTGTAGCATCGGGAACTCAAAGATTGGGTCAAGCTATAGCTCCAGTTTTTGTGGACAAGGTGAGTATCAATATGTATAATTAAAGAATGCGAATTACTAACTTTTGGCGAAACTTCAGGGTTCAAAATTAGTCTCCAATGTCACTGGAATGGACAATTCTTCATCTGAAAATGTTATGAATGGAATCGTCACTGTTGGATCAGGTGGATTACAGGCTATCGGTGTAATTGCAGGTAGTGTAACGGATTCTGCGATGAGTTTGGGTGAGTGATCATAGCTTAATCTTACCATGTCGAATAGCTTATTTTTGATAACTCGTTTTCCGTCCAGGTCGAGCAGTAGCGGAAGAAACTGTTGGCCTAGTGAATCAGGCCTTTGGCTCTCCAGCAGCTCGAGCCACTTCTGATGCATTTGAAACAGCGGGAAATGTGGCCAGATCATATCGAAATATTCGTGAGATTAGACCGAAAAACATTCTAAAGAAAACTGCTATTAACACAGCAATCGCCACAGCTCAGATGAACGGTGCTTCCTCTCTTCGAGATGATCAAGAAGAAGAGACCAGAAGAGATTATACATACCCCAAATATCCTCACTACCCTCCCTATCCGAATGATCCGAAAAATGGAAGAAGGGAACCTCAATGATCATTGGAAATGAAAAAAGCATAAAGCATTTGAATTGTTATCTTTTTATCAGTATTGCAAAGCATACAAACTAAAAAGTTTTTTTATGGATCACACGGTGTCCTTCGTGGTCGTATTCCCTACGTGAGACCCACATTCTTTTGAATGTGTCAAGACTGGCTAGGATAGATCCACCAATCCATGTAGAATATAATCGTTCTTGTGGTGCACTTATTCTTATTTTCAACTCTTTCGGCGTTATTTTACGCATTTCATTGACTAAGCGATCTCCGAATCCTGCAAGAAGGTGGTACACATTAGGGAATTTGAAGCCTATGAGAGTGACATCCAAGAGTTCAGGAGAGAATAGTCACGGAAGTTATTTCGCAAACTTCATTAGAAAACTGGATAGAGGGTCGAAAAAGTTGAGAAAGTCACTTACCTTTAAATAAAGTACTACCTCCACTTAGAACAATATTCTGGTAAAAAACTTTGCGAAGATCCATATCAGACTTCTGTATACTATAATTGAGAACATCATGTACACCTTCAAATTCACAACCGACAATATCGGGTCGGAAGAGTATTTCAGGCGCTCTGCCTCGTGGGCCAGCACCGATTTCGACATTGCTACCATCAGGTAAGGTGTAGAGCATTTTCTCCATTGCTTTGTTGGTGGGTGGTAATTCTTCAGGAGCTCTGTGAACGAGGCGTGATAAGTTAGTTGGTATTTCCGGAAGCTACCAGATTGTGACAACTTACTTTTGTGGACTGCCTGTAACATAGCAAATTTTTTCTTTGATAGATCTAACAATTTCGAATTCTGCTGTGGTGCTGAAGATGAGACCCTCTTTCCTGTGTTGGTAAAAAAGAAACTCAGTCTTAGTAATTTGAATACCTTTTTTACCTTTGGTATAGAAATACCAAATGGGACAAACCTCAACAGCAATTTTAAATATTTTGTGATATCACGACCAGCTATATCTGATCGTACTATTGATAGAGGGAGAGCAAAGCCCTCATAAATTGGAACAGCGTGAGTAACACCATCACCTAGAATCAAGTAATTAAGCAATTAATGACAAAAATCTATTTTGAGCTATCATCATGCTTCGATGCGCTTTCTTCAACATACCAGAATCTAATACGACACCAGTCGTTTTTCCTGTGGCATAAAGACTAAGAACAGCTTGTAATGAGATAAAAAGAGCCGGCACATTGAATGTTTCGAAAAATATTTCAGCTGCTCTTTCACGATTCCGACGAGGATTAAGAGGTGCCTCTGCAAAATGAACATGATGATCAAAACTCTGCCTTAATGACCAAAAAGGGCGAAAAAATTATTGCCAAATGATGCCAATAAAAATACCTGTCAACAGTACGGGATGTTCTTCTGGGAATGTTTGTAACTGATCTTTTTGATAAATATAGTTCCATATTTTTTCCATCTCATTCCAATCATTAACGATACCATGTTCCATTGGATATTTAAGTGACAACAGACCACGATACTCTTCAGCTTTTTTACCAATAAAATTATCCAACTGTAATGCACCAGCCATCACACGCAAATGTTTGGGCCGTCCAACCATATTAGCAAATATACACTTGGGTATTTGATCACCAGCAAAGCCAGCCTTAATCATACCAGAGCCATTGTCAATGACTACCGGTTGATTGGCAATCACTTCGATCTCCATAATTGACCACCAACACACACAACTTTCACTCACCGACAAACACACAACAAAACTTTACCCGACACACACAAAATTACCGTCCACCTATTGTCCACACCGTCCTAATTCCAAATCCAATCAATCAAACACAAAATTAACTAATCACTTCACCATCAATTCCTATTACAATTAAACAGAACATCCCCAAAAAAATTGAAGACTTTTTCAGTTTTGATTTACATTACACAACCGATTGCGCATGCGCACAGGTAAACAGTGTACAGGTAGTGGTCTCTAGTGGCGAATAGAAAATATATACCTTCAAGCTTTACATGATACAAGTTGTATTGAACACAGCTTTGAAGAAGAGAGAGAAGGAGCAAAAAAAAGGTACATTTAAAAATTGTTTTGATTGTGATGATGTATGTTGTAAATTGTTATTGATTTAATTGATTGATTACTTTTTATATGCAGATTGTGTATACTGTGGGCTACAATTTGATATTCAATCTGTGGAATTATGTCAAGTAATTCATTACACAGATTGGATAAAAGATTGGATCGAAGAGACCGAGATCGTGAATATGAGCGTGAAAAGCTTAATAGTAGTAGAAAATCTGATCTTGATCGTGGTTATAGTCGACGAGATGATCGAAGTAGTGGTGGTGGTGGTGGTGGTGTTGGTAGATCATCATCTGATCATTGTTCCAGTTTACCATCAGCGTATAGTGATGATAAAATTAATCGAACCACTAGTGGCACAAAACGTTCATCACATGATAGTAGATACCGAAATAGGGTACCTTCCAGTAAGAGGCCATCGTCCGGTGACTGGGCTGAATATATGAGCTCTTCTGGTAAAAAGTATTATTATAATTCAGTTACTGGGGTCTCTCAGTGGGAGAAACCGAAAGAGTATATTGATGAGGACAATGATATTTCAAATGATCGTGATATAAGTGATGACGATGATAGAAGAAGTCCTTTGAGAGATGATAAATTATCAACACCAGAAAGTCTTCGAACTCTTGGCTCTTGTGAGAGTATCGAATCAAAGAAACGATTACATGATTCAACACCTGAAAATCATATTAGTGATGGTAGTATGGAAGATGTTCCCAGTGCATGTTCTAGGTATGATACATCATCTTCTTTCCATCGGGATCAACGTCGATCATCTGTAAGATCATCAGCTCATTATCAAAGAGAAAGCGATGACAAGTATAGAGATCATCGTAGATCATCAACAATGAGATCTTCAAGTCATTACCAGAGAAATAATGAGGACAAATATCGAGATCATCGTAGATCTTCAACAAGATCATCCGGTCAATATGGTAGAAACAGTGATGACAAATATAGAGATTTAAATGTAAGTTGAAAATTTTTTCTCTTCTCTCTCTGTCTCTTCATCTTCATCTTCACAGTAAGTGAGTTAAGTGGAAAACTATGAGTACCGGCCACATAAGCTTTTACTTGATAAGACTTGTATTGGAGAAAGACCAGTTCTCAAATCAGATATTTAACTCAGAGAGCTCTAGAAGAAAGATTTGATTGAACAGAACTCATCAGGCTGTCGGCGGATGCACAAGTTCATTCATCCTACCCATCATCAAAAAAATCAACGGAAGATAATCTGAGTTTCTTCATTTTATGATTTCAAATTGGACAAGATATAAGGGTTGAAAATTTTGGCATTCAAAGTTGGTTAAGAATGTGCCACATCCTCCACTACTCAATCTTTAAGGATAGCTTGAGCGTGTTGGCAATGAAGAGTATTCATCATTCAGAAGCACTGACAGCAGCATAGAAGATGAGACATTGACATTGAATTGTGGATGTTTTCATCATTCCTAGCGGAAGGCGCTAAAGTGCTCATAATCTTTTAGTCCAGTGACAAGTGTGACTGGAATCGGAGTAAATGCTGCTGTGATTGGGATCGTGAGAAACTGATTTATGATAAAATCATAAATTAATCACAATTTTTGTTATTCTCTTTTCTAGGTTGATCGAAGAGATCATAATAGCCATTGGAGTCAAACATCCTCTGATAAAGAAAGAGAAAGGGAACGAGAAGAACGAGAAAGAGAAAGAGTCAGAGAAAGGGAAAGAGAAAGAGAGAGGGATAGAGAGCGAGAAAGAGATAGAGATAGAGAAAGGGAGAGAGAACGTGAAAGAGAACGAGAAAGGGAACGAGAAAGAGAGAGAGAAAGAGAGAGAGAACGTGAAAGGGACAGAGAAAGAGATAGAGATAGGGGGGACCGAGATCGAGAAAAATTTACTCAGTTTAACGATTCAAAGACTGACCATTACTACCATCCTCCTTATCATCATGATCGGCTTGAGAATCGGCTAGATTCTTCAACTCATAGTAGGGTAGAATCCAAATATGATGATAGAGATCCGCGTTCCGTAAATAATAGGATCAATCGGCAATCTAGCTTGAACAGTATTCAAAATGATGACAAACGTACGAATGATAATGACCAAACAATTGCTCACAACTCTTCTAATCAGAATGCCTCTCCATGTCCTGCCTTGTCCAACCGTAACGCATCTTCTAATAATACCAATGCAGCGCCAGCAGATTTGTTATCACCATCACAAATCAATATTACCAATCTACCCAAATTAATATCCCAGCTGGCTAATACACCAGGCTTACCTGACTTATCTGCTTTACCTCCTCAAGAAGCAATACGAACACTTCAACAAGCTCTTCAATTAACTAGGCAAGTCAAACAGAGATCCGTAGGTCAACAAATGCAGCGTCAAGCATCTTCCAATTCGCCGATGCCCTCTACTCCAATACAAAATCATGGGGCATTAAAAGAATCACCATCAACCTCTTCACTACACGCACGTCAATATTCAAGTAAGTCACTGAATTACTTATACACGTATTGTCCATACATTACTTGTGAGGGAGAAAGAGATGTCCGAGAGATTACTCGGATTCGTAAATCGTCATCTCATCACTCTGTTTGTTTGAAATCTGATTGCGTTTGTGTAACAATTCATTTTTCTCTACTACTAGCATCTCAACAGGCAAACCATACATCTCACTCATCGCACCATGCTAGATATTACCATCAACAATCTCATCAAAATCAATCCCGGCATCACGATTCTCTTACTAACCATCATTCTCACCACGAACAAGCTCAGCACGGTTATAGCCATCATGAAAGTGCCGATGGCATACGACATGAGCTTGATCTTCTTACGAATGAGAATTGGGCTCAGTCTCCGGGATCTGATGTGAGCGTAGACTCATCTGCCAGAGTACCTTCTTCTAGTATCGCAAGCATATCTTCTGGTATTGGATCAACACCGTTGAAGCCCTCATTGCCTAGTTTAACACCTACTCATGCCAATTATTATGACGAAAAACTTATTCAACACATAATCAATTGGCCGAGTGAACAAATCGAAAAACAGGTAAGATCTTTTTCTTGGCAACTTATATGATCATTCTTCTGATGATATTCTTCTCTTCAACATAGATAAAGAGCTTAGCAGAAGAAGCTCACAACATTGGTAGTCTAAATTCAACTAGAGTCTCTGCAGAGCTCAAAATGGCTAGGTCTCTTGTTAGATTAACCGAAATTCAAGCAACATTACAGGAGCAAAGGTGAATCGAAAGTTTGAATTTTTCTTATCGAAATTGAAAGGCTAATCATTATCATCTTTTTTTTCAGAATTCTCTACATTCGACATCAGATCAAAGAAGTGGAGGACTGGAAGGGTCAAACTGTTAATTTCGCTTCTCACTCTTAGCATTTAAAAAATTCAGCGTCTTGTTGCTCACTGTTTGCTTAAATTTTCTTGGAGGAATATATAAAATGACTAAGCTCTCAGATGTATTCTAATTTTAACAATTATATATTTATTGTAAGTCTCTACCCGCTCAATGGCTCTCAAGAGACTTGGGTGTGGTGGGTGAATCAGTAAATCAACATCTCATTTCGGAAAAATTTTCATTAAGTATTGATCTCTCCATTTCATTTGTTTCGGTTATCTTCAGTATTCCTTAGAGTGAACTCACCTTCAGAACGAGGTGACTCGGCTCATAGCTCAAAGAGTCTATCTTTCTGGTTGGCATGAATTGTGATTAAAGTCTCGATTCTGATTGAATTTCTTGGCTTAAGAACAATAACGTGAAAATTTCTATCGATAATGTTCGATAATTCGACGTCTCCAAATAGATGAATTCGGTGGATACACAAGTTGACATTTTTCAAGTGTAATCACGATGTGATCGAATATAAATAAGCATAATTCTTGAGCATCAACATGTTGATGATTCTGGTTTGTACTTGATGATGACTCTAATAGCTTTGGTTTTTAAAAAAAGATTTGGAACGCCCTTCATATCATTGAATGATACATGTTTCCAATCAAATCATCTTCTTTTTGGTTGCAGTGAAACGTTCCAAGTACACATCATGTCCTGGTAACTCTTGGAATTGTTTCAATTTAAATTGATTACCATCTATGGCGAGAAGTGATACCGGTGAATCGGTTAACAATTCTTGTGGAATGGAATCCAATGTTAAACAATTTTCTTCCAAGCGAAGCACTTTCAATCGTTTACACGATGCGATATGCTTGGAAATAGTTGATATTTGATTTTGATTCAAATTTAATTCCAACACTTGCAGTGTTTGCACTCCATCTGGTATACTGGTGATCTTATTGCGAGATAGATCCAGTGTTTCCAATGCTTTGAGACCAACAAAAGCCATCGGAAAGCAATCAAGTAGATTACCACTCAAATCGACACTTCGCAATGATGACAATCTACTCAGATCATCGGGAATGGACATCAAACGATTGTTGCCCAGTGAAAGTGTTTCCAGCTTGGTAAGTGATGCAATTTCTTTCGGTAAATATGTGAGCAAATTGCTTTGGAACACTAAATTTTTGAGTGAAGCAAATTCACCAATAAATCCGGGCAACTCTTTAATTTTATTATTTGATAAATCAACACTACGAATACTTGTGTACAATTGAAGTAATTGTCGAGGAAATTCTTTAATATTGGCTCCTTTCAATGTGAACACACCAGTTCTACTTGCATTTTCATAATGATTCTTAACACTTTGACTATTTCCCATCTTCAATCTAGTGATCACCAGACTAATTACACTTGCACATCACACACCTACACACATTTAGACACAATTAAAATTAATCATCTCAACTCATATCGATGAGAGAAGTTGCCAATCAATTGATTCATAACTTGCAAGTTGCAATAGTAATCATGCGCTCAGTTTGTTATTGTCACATGTACAGACATTGGCCACGAGGTTTTGGATCCAAATTTTTGAATCGATTTTGGCTTCATGTGGCTTGATTTAATTGTGAATTGTGTGTATGTTCATCGTTGATATTGATTCAGTTGGTCTCCTCTCGAATTGTGATCCTTGAATTGTGTGCATTTGAGTAGTGAATCAACACTCTGATATTGTTTCAATATGCAGCATGATGATGTAAGTTGTTGGTGAATGTACACATTGTGAAGTGATTAAAATGTTTAAATTGTTGTTTTTTTATCTTTGTATACCTAATATCTAGGAAATATGGACAACTCTGAGAGAGTCCTATTGTTCATACAAGTATAAGTAAGTGAATTTGATTGATTCAAGTGAATGAATAAATTTTCTAATGATGGTTCATTTTTCGTTTTTTCAGGACTAAAACGCAAGATTTTTGTCGTAATGAATACAATGTGCTTGGATTGTGTTCCAAAACAAATTGTCCACTGGCCAACAGTAATTATGCTACTGTCAGAGAGGAGGAAGGAAAATGTTATCTATTCATCAAGACCATTGAAAGAGCTGCATATCCGGCCAAATTATGGGAAAAAATATCACTTTCATCTGATTATCAAGAAGCTTTGCAAGAAATCGATCAACGACTAATGTATTGGCCATGGCATATGAGAGATAGGTGTAAAAGACGTCTTACTAAGATCACTCAATATTTAATTAGAATGAGAAAGCTTGCCACAAGAAGACAGAAAAAATTGGTTACAATGCCTAGAAAAATTGAGCGAAGAGAGAGAAGAAAAGAGGTCAAAGCTTTATTAGCAGCTAAATTGGACAATGCAATTGAAAGAGAATTATTGGATAGGTAAGTTTTTATCACTCCAAAATTAATGAGTCTTTGAATTGATTTAATTCTCTATTCATAGATTGAAGCAAGGAACGTATGGTGATCTTTATAAATTTTCGGAAAAATCTTTCGACAAAGCCATCAATGAAGGTGCTGAAAGCGAGACTGAAGCATCCACCAGTAAAGAATCTAAAGAGAAGAAGGTTCAATTTGTCCCAGCAGGAGACTTCGACGAGAGTGATAGTGATGAAAGTGATATTGAATCTTATTCTGAACTAGAAACATCAGAGGAGGAAGAGGAAGATGAAGTAGTGAAAGAAAAGATACGTAAGAGTAGACCGCGAATTGAAATTGAATACGAAAGACCGAAAGCCGTTGAAACTTTGAAAAGATAGATTGATGATATTGTTTTCTAATCTTCTAACTTGAAATTGTTGTTAGCTGAGATGCTGACTGAATTAAAAAGATTCCATTTTTCCATTCTTATCAAAAGTTTCATGAACTCCTCAACTCAACTGATTTGATCTCGATCAATTTCCTCGTTTTCTAAATTGTGCATCAGAGAAATCTCATTTTCGAATTAAAATGTGGAAGGAAGGTTCGTTCAAGAAACGTTAAATCAATTTATTTTATTTGTTGATTATTTACAAACAAATCAAAAATTTAGTTTACTGTCCAAGAGTTCAATCATTGTTCATCACATTGTGGCTGTTCTTGATTACAATTGGATGCATTTTTTTCATCAAAATTTTGATCCATCGGATAAGATGGCTCTTTTTCTATCTTCAAATTCAAGTCTTTTATCAAAATTCGAAACACTTGTCTCATCCGTTCAAGATTAATTTTCATTGCCTCTCGATGATCAACAATTGGCAGCGGATAATGCTTACCTATTATACAATGTGCCTCTTGTTGAACATTTTTGGGAGCTTTCCATGGTTCATGTAAGTATTCATTGGGAAAATTCCGGAGAGATGGTAGATAACGGCGTATGTAATCACCTTGAGGATCAATTTTACGACCAAATTCAACTGGACAATAGATTTGACTAATTCTTTGAAAGAAAGATGAACAGCTCAACCATAGCCAAGAGCCTGCGTTCACTGACCAATCAGCATCAATAAGAAGTTCATCAAACACTTTCATACCTTCAAATACAGATCAACAATTGATTATTATGATAATTTTACATATGAACATGGTTGAAAATATTCTACCCACCTTCTTCCCATGAAATCCAAAGTATTCCTCTGGTAAGAAAGCATGCTGTCACATGTCGAGCAATCTGATGAATCCAACCTTCTCGACGCAATTGGGTTTGAATGGCATCTATCAGCGGATAGCCTGTCTGTCCATGAGCCCATTTTGAAAGTGCTTCCTTATCAGAATTCCATGCTATCTGAACACACAATGGATTGTTTCGCATCTTATCAAAATTGGGATTGTTGGTGGCCACAAGATAGAAAAATTCTCTCCACATCAATTGGCCATGTAAGGAAAATGTTGGCTCGGTATTTTTAAGTTTACGATACAAATTAGACAATTCGTGATACAAAAGTCGTGCAGACAGACAACCAAATCTGTGGGCGAAAATTTTTGCTCTTCTCAGTTCGTAATTCACATGAATCAGAGATAGAGAGAGAAACTGAATCAAGTGTTGTTGTATGAACGATGCTTACCTCAAGTAGGGACTTAAACTTGTATGACTTGCGGCAAATAGTGATCGTGCGGTTATGTGTTGCTCACCAAATGATAATACCCATGCTTTGTGTTCCAAATATCGAGTTAAAAGATGGAGAGCCTCAGTTTCTCCACCAATCCATGTACTTCGATTGAATTTTGCATCAGGAAACCCAATTTCTTCCAAAGAGGGCACAGCATATCTGGTGAAGGTTGGAAGGTTGAAAGATGATATCTCAAATGAGGTGTTATAAGAGCCTCAAAATTCGGAAAATTATGAAAAGAATTTCCTTTACATAAACTACCCCAAAATTCTGGTACTATTTTTTTTTCTTCTCGAACAATTTGAACAATATTCAAACCTTTTTGCATGATTCATGCAGAGCGGAGTGTACGCTGTTGGTATTGAATTTTGAGTTATTGCTGGTTCAGGTTCTGGTGGTGGATCCAATTTGGTGATAATTTTTTGGAATTGTGAAAAAGTGAGAGGAATATTTCCACCACATTTTTCCAAAATCATATCCAATTTATAGAGAGTATGAGAAGTTCTACTGATCACTTGAATACCCATTTCATCGCACATTCGAGCAATTTTTTGATCTCTTATCTTGCCAAATGGCTCAGGATCCTCTTCAAAGCTCATATGAGTTATTGACCATTCTGACGGAGAAAGAAAGAAAGAAAGAAAGGGAAAGAGAGAGAGACAAGAGAGAGAGAGATAGTGTTGATATTTTAAACAATTTTTTTCTCTTACCTTTGAAAAGAGGAGGAAAAACTTCAGCTGGTTGGCCTCGGATCACAAATAGTCGGGAACCTAATATTCGAAGATTCTTATCCAAATCTTCCAATGATTGTAGAAGAAAATGCCATTTGTTGACACCACAGCTAGTGTTACAGGAGAACCATGGATCGATCAAATAAACGCATCTAAAGGTTGTGCAATCTTGCAATCCTTAACAATCGAAGTGAAAATTGGACAAAAATAAGAATTAAACAAAATTTCAAATATTTTCCCATTAAAATGAAATGTTTTTTGTTCAAAACTTACCCTCCGAAAGTGCTGGTTGATCATGTAATCGAAGTCCCTTGCGAAACCAATGGACCAGATTCTTTTCGGGCATTTCAGATGTTTTCCCACAATTTTGGGTCTCATTAACAGATTTATCTGACTCTTGTATCATAATTTTTTCTTTGTTTCCATCAGAAAATCTATTCGAAGCACTCATATAAATCTGAAAAATGGGCAAATGACAAATTTCATGGAAAATAAATGGATCAATTGGATGACTTTTTGACCCAAATTGGAAAAAACAACTTAGGAGAATAAGTGTTGAGAAAAGTGTTGGAAATCAAGAAAAAATTCCGATTGAATCAAATCTAGGTGCACAGTTTTAGGTACACAAAGGTTGAGAACGAGGAAGATCTATGCTGAGTGACATTAAAGCAGATCTTGGATAAATAAATTCACATAGGAATAACATTATATCATGAACACGCGAATAAAAAACGTGATCGCGCTTAGAGCAATTGCTTGTATCATCTCTTTCACAATGCCACAAGTAAGCAGAGACTGATATTTCTCGATGATCGATTGCGTGTTTCTCGATAACCAAAATACCAGGAATTTTGCGGATTATCAACCAGCGAAAGTATTTCCACAGTATTATGAAGCTTGAAATTTTTTCTGAATGGAAAAAAAATGATTCTCTATCCAGATGGAATGAATATGGATCTCCAAACCAGCATTCGAACATGTCACTAAAAACTTTTTTTATCAAGAACTTATTTTTCGAGCATATTTGCAATTATTTCTCATCGGTCATACACTTATGTAGGTTGAAAAAATTTTGATCTGATCTCGAATAATCTTCACTTTTTTCTATTTGACAAACTTTTTTCTTTGTGCATCTCCATGTTATTGATGATAAGTCATGATTCTCTATTGATAGGACTTTGCTTCCTGATATAAAGTGGAAAATGATTATGATTAGGTAAGTTTCAAGGATTATGTTCAGAATGTTTTTCACTCTCAGTTTTTCATCTTCTCCTTTATCCAAAGTACCGTTACTTTCACGTGTTGATCACGATGCAGGCACCTCAAATAGAACTTTTCGAATTAACACCTATGTATCGTTGAGCTGAATCAACTTCCAGCCCCAATTCATACACCTCATAAATCTTCACTGATTGGCTAGTTTTTTTTTCTTCTTCTAATTGTTGATGATCAAAATCTTTCATATGATCAAACTTCATTTGCCTCTTGTTTAACTCATTTGATCATCGATTCAATTCGTAGGCTGATATGTTTTACCAACTTACTCAACGAATCAGCAGTATTAGTAGTAACAGTTGTAGGATGTCGATTAATAGAAGTATTATCATGTCTGTTGATGGTAGGTTTTATGATGTTTTATCGATCTGATTGAAGAGAGAGAGCCCAAAAAAGTAGGCAATACAAGTTTTACTGTAGAATGAGATCAATTAGCATTGTAAAAGGATGATCAATCATGATACACTTCGAATGTTTGTTAAGAAGAATCATGCAAACATGATGCTTTTCATTGATGATTGTGAACATTCGTGAGATAATATCAGCTTATGTAATCACTCTCCAGGATCAATGAAGTTTGATTTATACTTGTTGAATAGCAATTACATGTTTTTTTACAAATTTGAATGCAAAACTCTTCATGTGATCTTTTTCTTACTTACTCGATTGATGGAAATAACCAAATTTGTATCAAAAACCGATATAATTCGAAGATACCAGCATCAATGAAGCAGCCATTTCTTGATAGAACTATTCAAACACAGAGAAAGAGAATAAAATATTTCATATTTCATATAATCAATCGCAGTCTAGGGAGAAACTAATTTACGAGATACCTTCAGAATATTCATTGATGTGAATCGAAAAATATCAAAGTATTTATACACAATCGGTTGATGGGACATCATGGCCAAAATTTCGATCAAATGAATTTTGGTGTTATGAGGCAGTTGAGTTTTGATGACTTTAAGCAGTAATCGCTTGTAAAATTTTCGATCCTAGAATGCAGAAAAAATTTTTTAAGTAAATAAGTGATTAGGGAAGCTATTGGATCATATTTTCATGTAGCTCACCTCTGATGAACTTAAATTTGCAAAAAAGTAGCCCAAAATGAAGGTAAGACTGATAGGAAATGTCATAAAATAGGTGAAAACAAGCCTCAATTCTTTTGTGGTTCCCGTTAAAAAGCCAAGATAATACAAATTTACCAGAAAAGTGAATCCACATGTGAACACAATACCCAGAAACTTATTCAAAATGAGACATGAATTCTTGTAGTCAGTATAAATGAGCATATAATTTTTGCAACATGTCATCAGATGATGAGGTAGAAAATATTCACATTCCGATTCATTTTTTTCGAGGTTTTGAATCAATATTTTGAGTCTCGCTCTGATGATAATACTATAACTGAAATACAGATAATAGAGTGGAAAAAAGGATCCAATCAAATAGAATAAATGTATCAATAGCACTGAACATGAGGCCCACACAGTTAAGCTACAAAATCCATCGGACACATGCAATGGACCAGACCATATGTATAGACTGGTCAGTGGTAATATAATTCGAAAACCATACCAACACACAAGATACAGTGTCCGATGGATACGCCGTAAGCGATTCCAATCTTTATCAGATAAATACTTGAATTCAAAATTGGAACGCTTCTGACGATAAATGTGGAGCCATATTAAATTTTTAGGATGCTTTCCAGCCATTTTAAGTAGCCTCATGCACAAAAAAGCTGTTAATTCGACCACAGTTAGCGCAAATAGAAGTGCACTTCGATGATGTACCATCAGTAAGCTGGGATCACAAATAATCATGGAATAGTTTACATTGAACACTATCGGATTAGCAGTGATCATTAGCAGGTACCGGAGCCATCGTAAAGCGTAGCCATAGTAAAATATTTTACCAAGTAAATTGGATGTTGGATCCGATTTTCCAGTAACAAAATCATGCTTTAACAAGCCAATTTGATTCATATCATGAATGATATCGTAATCACAAATTCTTTCCGAATCAATTTTATCATTAAGAATGAAGGATCTATAGTAGAGAGTAATTACTCCCGCGATCGTCATCTTAACTCAAAGATTGGAGGGAGAGAGAGAGAAAATATTTATCATCAATTCCTGAGAAGATGAATTAGAATTTTTTCCTCTCGTTTCAATTAGGCTCAAGTCATAGTCGAAAACATTGGAAAGAGAGAGAAGAAAAAGAGCTTGTATCAAGAATTTATCACAATAAACAAGACTATTCAATAGATTGGAACCAAGTGTTTATGGGATCTACTTAAAAGAGGCTCTCTCTCTCTCTCTCTCTCTTTCTCTCTTTCTCTTTCTCTTTCTCTATGATCATCGATAACGCACGCAATTCAATCAGAATACGGAACCATTAAGGAACCCATAATTAGAACATGAGTGAGCTCAGCTGTGATACTTTTCGAATTTTCAAACCATGAAACTGATCAATTGCTGATTGTTAATGAGAGAGTGATCAGTGACACGATATTATGGTGGATATGGCGTAGTTCATTATGGTGTTTTGGCAATTCAACGTGATCAGCCAATGATCCTCAGTATTATTTTGCTATCCCTCACATTTAGTAAGGACAAACTCTCTATTTTTTGGGCTGTAAATTCTCCAAATTTCTGATTTATCATCAAAGATATTCTAACGATGGGAAGAATCAATAGTGTGATAGCAATTTTTTCCTCTTCAAATCAAGATGAGAATCAGATTATCATTCTTTTCTGAGCAAACTGATTAGGTATGAATTTGATTGATCAAAATCAGCAACACTGAGAAGGTAAGCAGAATGGAAAAAGCAAATCTAGAGCAATAGTTCAATGAAGCAAAACATTGAGAGTTCAATATAATGTTGATGGTTTAAATCTTGAGGATCCAAAGAAGAACCGTTTCAATGGCTCACAAGCTGATGCTCTCTCTCTCTCCATGAAAGATCTCTGAACATGATCGAACCAGATGAAGAGGCTCGAGAGAGAGAGAGAGAGAGAGAAAGAGAGAGAGAGAGCATCAATCTCATCCACCATCACTATCAGAATCCAGCGAAAAAGATCCTTTGGGCTCTTATCGTTTTTTTCTTGTTCATTTTTCCTTCTTCAAAATACGGTTCAATGTTGATTGGAGAAAAATGAGCGAGAGAGAGAGAAGAAAGAATTGGTCGAATCAAATACATTGAGAAATGAAGGAAGAGAGAGTAGAAAAGTGAAAGATTGAGTAAGAGAAGGGAGAAGAGAACTAAGAGAGTAGTATTGGTTTGAGCAACAAACGAGCAGTATTTTGAATAAAAAGACGATACAGAAGGTAAAAAAGAGAAAAGAAAAGTGGAAGAAGATGCCATCTTCTATCCATGAAAGATGAGTAAAGAGAGAGAGAGAAAGAGAGCCATATCGAAGAAGAGAAACGAAAAAAGAGATAAGTCAGATAGATGATTATATGATTATAGGCAACTTATAGGCGATCATATTTGCTCACTCGATATGCCTCCCACTCTTTCTTCCTCTTTCTTGGTGACTATCATCATCAGTCTTGATGATACCTCTCATGCACAAGTAGGTAAGAGCTGGAAAAAGGGAGAAAGAGAAAGAGAGAAAGAAAAGTCTTCTTTATTGTCATCCTCAACATCATCATCAGCCTCCTTCTTCAAGCGCCATCGATATCAAGCATAATTATGCCCACATCATCTTCTCTCTCACTCGATGTTTGCGCGCCATCTTTTCATCTCTCTCTCTCTCTTCCTCTCACTTGAATGCAAGACAAAAGGATACAAAAAGATAGGACAAGAGAGAGAGAGAGAGAGAGAGAGAGAGAGAGAGAGAGAGAGAGAGAAAACCAAGAATGAAGTCTAGTGGAACCAATGAGCAAGCCATGTAGAGGACCCATTCAACATGCTTTACCTGGTGGAATTATTTTTATTGCCACATTCACATTAGTCTCTTCTGCTTACTGGCTTTAATTCGATTTTGTCCATACGAAAAACTTCCATGAAGACATGATTCAAAGCGGAAATTAAAAGCCCAAAATGAACTGGATTCATGTCACATCTTTTTCTCTCCTCTTCATCTTTTCGCTCTCTCTCTCTCTTCTCTCCAATCATTGTCCACTCTTACAGTATCTTTTCTTGTATTCCTCTCTATTCGATTGAACGGACGTGATCAGCTAGCTCAACGATCATATTGACCATGTAGTTTCATTTGATTCATACCTTGCATGTGTCCGGAGAGATTCATGCATTTGATGATGCAATTTTTTCCAGATCATCTTCACTTGAGTACACAAGGCTGTTGAAAGATGTGATAGTAATTCATGATTTGGATTTTAAAATTTTGTCATCAATGTTAACAAAGTAGAAGCCATTCAGAGAGCATCCTGGAAGAAGAAATTTTGAGCATAATCTTTATTGTTTCTTTGTTGCTGATAGAATAGAGATGAATCGATATCAATCCGGTGGTGTGCATGGCTCAAGGAATTCTGAATCGATTTTATGGGCCAGATAAGAAGTCTTGAAAAGTTTGGAAGAGAGAAAGAGAAGCACTCTTTGATCTTGACAATGCGTGAGAGAGACTCTATCTGATATTTTTTTGCATACATACGTATACTACTACATGAGTGCAAGGAATGGGATGAGAATCTGGAAAATTTTTTAAACCAAAAATTGTAGAGATAAATGAGGTTGAGAAAGAGGAGAACAATCCTGATTGACAGAAGATGAGGTGTATGTAAGATGATAGTGGCTGTGGAACAAGAAGATTACAAGAAAAAGTGAGGATAATGAGCAAGAAACCTGAGAAAATAGCAACACAAAAACAAGACTTTTCATGTTTTTTTTGTAGACATTGAGAATGTGGAAAAAAGATATTCCCTACTTTGTGGTGGAATCGCTTTCTTCGAAGTACCAAAATTTCGGACATGGATGGAAGAAGAGAGAGAAAGATGGTAATCTGAGGTCGCAATCAGTTGATTGAACGCAAGCATCACGAACTATGTCCGAGGCCACTTTTCATCTCTTCTTCTTTTGGTCAGTTTTTCTATCTTTCCCTCTTCTTCTCTTTCTCCTTCTCTCTCTCTCTCCTTCTTCTATCCCTCCCCCTCCTCCCTCTCACTAGTCTGCCGATAGAAATCGTCAGGTAATCAGGATGCAAATGAGTCTATTCTTCATTGTTAATTTGCATCCATCAAACCTGTCCAGCATCTTTTAGATATCATCACAGATAGCCACTTGGGAGCCTTATGAGAAGCCGCTGGTCAAGCGGAATAAGCTCAGCTTCCTTTTCCTACCTTCTTCTTCTTCTTCTTCTTGATTATTCTTCATGCATATTCCTTCATCTCTCATCTCCCATCTTGTTCATCATCATCATCCCTCTTCTTCTTCTTATTCTCCGTCTTCTCTTCATCATAATGATCAAATAATCATCTTCTCATCTACCGACATGATCTCCTTTCTCTTTTCTCCTTTTTCCGTTCATTCGCTCCTATCCTCATCTTCATGGACCCTTTGTTCTACAAATCAAATAGTAACAAGAAGAAGAAAAATTTAGAGATTATCAAAAACTGGGGAGAGAAGAAGAAGAAGAAGAAGAGGGAGGAGGGGAGGAGGGGAGGAGGAGAGGTATTGGGTGGGAGGAAAGGAGTCAGTAATTAAGATGCTGAAAAACTCGGCATTTTGAGGTGAATTTAAGGCCTCAAAAACAAGGCGAAAAGGATGCTGATTTCACGCAAAAGCCTCTCTCATTAAGGCTAAATATTTCGAAATGATGCCTGTATATCAAAGGTGTACCACATGGAAGGTGTATTTCTCTTTCTTTTTTTTTGCTGGACCCTTGATAAATGAACGTGGGCCAGTAGGGCTGTGGAGTGGGCGGTCACCGGCTATAATGCATTATGTCAGGTCATTCACGGGCTTGTTAGCATCCTGGGGACTCTCAGCATCTCGCCTCTGATTTCAATCGTTCACCTCCCACCGTCACTCTCGTGCATCATGCTGTGTATGTTTCCGAATGGGCCTGAACTCCCGCCACCCTCTTTGAAAAACGAGCTCTCTTCCATATCTCACCATGGGATCTCTCTATCTATCTATTCCAACATTTGATTGAGATTCATGTCAAAATTTATCCGAAATTCAATCGCTCTTCAGATACATAGGAATTTGTGTGCACAAGAATAACTCTGATACTTGCCTTGCTCAACTCTTTCGAAAGTCGTCTCTTTTTTTAGCATGAAAATTTTTACTTCTTTTTACAGAGAAAATTTATCATATATCCAGTCGAATTAAGGTTATGATGGCTGACTGAATCAAAATTATTGCTAGATAATGGACATTTAAAAACATCTCGATCATAATAATGAAGTTTTTTTTATGAATCATAAACAGTCACTACACTTCTGTAAAAACTAAAAGATCCCAATGAATCCACAGTACTCTTGTCATCCCAGCTTGTTTACTTCAATTTTATCATTAAGTAACTCTGATCAAGGCCATTTTCTGTTGGTATGTAAGAGAAAATTGTAGTGAATTGTGACTTGTCATCACTTGGCCATTTACCCAACCAGAATCGAATTAAACAAGAAATAGAGAGACTGGATAAGAGAGAAAAATGAGGCAGACAAGATGACCACTCTCTGAGGCCAAATCATTCTCTTCTCATTTTGGCCACAGAGACAAGCCCCTATGGCCTATCAGCTGTTATCCAACTACAAGGCACTTATCTTGAAAAACATTCAAGCCATCTCTCTCTTCTATCGATGAGTTTTCGAGCAGTGTCATTAGTTGTCAGTGAAATGTGGACATAGATATGACGATAGACATCAAGTAGCAAAAGCTAAATTGTGTCCATGTGAAATGCCCAATTATATGAGCGAATCCAATCGACCAGGACAACCGCCACCCACTTTTGGGACATTTTCAGTGGAATCTTTTTCCACTCTCTCACTCATTGAACAACCTTTGCTACCCACTCGATGGCCATCCTGATCATACACACTCTCTCTTGGCAATTCTCGGTCTATCTATGTGTAAGTCTCTCTCTCTCTCTCTCTCTCTCTCTCTCTCTCTCTCTCTCTCTCTTCCTTGCCGGTTGCCCCGAAGGGACGCTATATCATCAGTTCAATTCTGGAGATAGTTTTGGTGATAACTTGTGAATTTGATAACTTGAGGAAGAGAGAGAGAGAGACCGAGTAAAGAGAGACAGTTTGTGATAAGATGCTCATTCTGATGAATTGTGGACCCAGTGTGACTGATAGTTCAGCTTCTAGATATTTATTTGATTGCCCATGTGATGAGAGCTTGTCCACTTCATTTCGTGTCATATTATCGGCTGTCCTAGAGAGAGAGAGAGAGAGAGAGAGAGAGAGAGAGAGAGAGAGAGAGAGAGAGAGAGAGAGAGAGAGAGAGAGAGAGAGAGAGAGAGAGAGAAGATGATTCAGGGAGCTTGATGATGGAAGAATTCTTTCTCTTGAGAGAGAAACTTTTCAAACCATAGAAAATGAGCTAACAAAAAGTACTGGTAAGATCAGTCACCAGCATTTGAGCTCAATTTCATATGAATTGATGCACAAATTATTGGAAATTTTATGGGGAAAGTTTAGCTAAAATTAAAGGTAGAAATATTTCTTCTTCATCTGAATGAACAAGAGAGAAATACAAAGTGAACAATTTAACCATTTAATCAATGAAAAGATGTTATCATTACCCACTCAATGTCAACTCAAACAATCAATGAATATGTCATACTTCTCTCTTTGTATAGGAAAGCTTATCGGTAATCTTCAATTTTTTTTCATTGTCAATGATTTTATCTTACAAAAGGGAGAAAATTCTTCAGATTTATACATCCACTCAAGTGTCTATTCATCGAGAATGAGGACTCTTGTTTGAAGGAACAATCTTATCAATTTTTTCTCATCATAAGTTTTGATCAGAACTTTAGCAAAATTGATCGCTGCAATCGAAGTCAATGGAAAGTTTCAATTTTTAGAATTCGACATAATAGTGTTCTTTTATATAAATTTTAAATTTAAAAATAAGTTTCCAGAGTTCAGCCAGCGACACTGACCCATGTATTTTCGTTAGTCAAAAGTAAAAGAAGAGATTTAATCGAAGTCTCAATGAATTCCCTAGATCTCTCTCTCTCTCTCTCTCTCTCTCTCTCGTGCCATCATTTTCTCACGATATCAGAATCTCTCAATCAGAATCTCATCATTTCAATCATACACTCTTACACTGGATCCATTGAAAGGCGATGGAGAGAGTGAAAAAAATACTATTTATTCTGATGAACAGCTTCATCAATCCTCTTCATGCAAACAGGATGGATGAATGAATGCCAAAGAGAGAGAGAGAGAGAGAGAGAGAGAGAGAGAAAGTGTATGTGATACTTTTGGCTGTATTTTAATCACACTCGATTGACCATGTAAAGAGAGGGCTGAGAAAGGCAAAAAGTGGCTGCGATCTGTTCTCTCTCACTTTCATGGTGGCAGCATCACTTTTCGGGGCCTGTTCGACCATATATTTCCTGAGTTTGAAAAGAACATTGGTCTGTGATGAAGTTTGCCATTCATGGTGTTGCATAAAAGAGCGAATGATCAGCATCATCGGAATCAGGCGAATGTGAATGTGTGTGGGATCGGAATTGAGGCCAGTAAAACGGAATCGATTGGCAAGTGGCTTCGGGAAATCAAAGCGATGAAAGAAGAGGGAAGATGATGTGGAAGAGAGGGAAAGAATATCGTTTGCTTGCGGGCAAAGAATGGAGGAAGAGAGAAAGATGAGTTGAATGGAGAGATGGTTTCAGAAGCAATGGAATAGTGATAGAAAAGAATAACATACAAGAATATGATTGGATTGAAAAATTCTATCAGAAGGCGGAGTATATCTCTGTGGACTTAAATGATAATCGAGGAAGAGAGAGAGAGAGAGAGGAAGGTGATGTGTAGTGAAGAGAGAAGAAAAGATAGTGTAAAGAATGCTCAGGGAAAGATCCATGTTGGCGGCTGATAAAGTCTGATAAAGGAGTTTGCCGTTGAAAGAGCGAGAGAGTGTAAATTCACTGCCATTTGACAGTTTCTCTCTCTCATCCCAGCTTAAGATACTGTTTCATATCATTCTTCATCCCCAGCATCTCTCACACTGATGTGTGTGTGTATCGATGAAATGAGAAGCCGTTTATCGGCACGCGTCCAACACGTGCAGCTCTTTGACTCTGATCTCTGTTCACATTGAAGGCTGACTTGAGCGCAGATCTCTCTCTCTCTCTCTCTCTCTCTCTCTCTCTCTCTCTCTCACTATCTGAATACCAGAGGCAGATCACTTTATTCAAACACACATACACACACACGGTATTCATAACCGACTGGTACATATATTCTTGATGATGACCATAGAAAAAGGGGCCAAGATGAATGAGAAGAAAAGAAACGAAAAACGATCAAGGAAAAGAGAGAGAGAGAGAGAGAGAGAGAGAGAGAGAGAGAGAGAGAGAGAGAGAGAGAGAGAGAGAGAGAGAATGTGTATTAAATGGCCAGTTTTACAGGCAAGTTTGCGAAAAAGTAAAAGGCCACTTGCCGCTATAAATGTCACACACTTTAATGTGTGTGCTTCGAATCTTATCGACCAGTAAAATGTGTCCATCATTTTGACTATTGATGACTTGAATTCACACTGATCTCTGAACATGAACTCACGGGGATTCAAACCACCCTCACACTATCCTCCTCATCTCATCACACAGACACCCAACCCACTCACCCACTTTTGGAAAACTCTCGAAGAGGATGTTGATTTTGATGCTGGAAAATATGCAAGATCATACATGGAAAACACTCTCTAGAAAGTGGATCGCATGATGATGCCACAAGTGTATTGTTTTTTGTTTTTGCTCTTCTTATATGAGTGAATTTTTTTTCTCTTATTCAGCCTTTTTCTCTCTTCTTTCAGATTTCTTCACCCTTGAGATGGAGATTTCAGAATCGATTCTTCTCCTCCGAAAGCGCATCCTCTCATCATCATCTCAATTTCTCTGCCCTCTGGTCATTTTAGTGTATATTTTCGGAGGCTCCCTTTGATTCATTCTTCATTCTATTCTCATACTTGCATCTCCTATTCGGCCTCCCACATATTTACACGAATCAAAAGCCATTCATTCATTCATTTACACTAATCTCATTTTCTCATCATAATCATCATCTTCTTTATCATTCTCTTCCTCCTTGTAGATTCATGAGAACTATCACGGGAGTTTGTTTACCGTTATTTTCATCTCTCTCTCTCTCTCTCTCTCTCTCTCTCTCTTTCTCTACCTCCTTGCTTTCGGCATCTTTTCACACCTCTCCCGCTTCATCTTTCGCAATGAACAGCCTCTTCTTTTATTTCTGATTATTCTCTCTCTTCCATCTCTTTGCCATCTTAGATTCGTTCTATCCCTCTCTCTTCCTCCTCCATGTTGTATCGATTATTACCGCTCTGATAGCGCGCAGTTCATCTTAACATCTCATCGTCTCTGTCATCATCATGAGCCGCACTGTATCTCGCAGCCGCATCAGGAGAAAAGCTCAAGCTCTAATGATGATGAGATGCCGAGCAAAGCGAAAAGGCCATCAAAAAGCGTAGGAGGAGGAGCGATCGTCTCTCTCTCTCTCTTCTTTTTCTCTCTCTTTTCCCATCCAGCATCCATTAAACATAAATAATGACACAAAGTCACTTCCTTTAATTACCATCTCTTCCTTCTCATCAAACGATCCTATCAAAGCTCATGCTTGAGCAATCGATATCGACTCTATTGTCTGTTAGATAGAACCCTAGGAAAAATGGTACATCTTTGCTCAAAATGATTTCTCTGCTCAAACAGAGAGGAAAGATTTCTGGGAGATGAGAATAAATGAAGATGAAAATGAGTATTTATGTGATGGAACTCACTGAACTTTCGATTGAAGGTATCTGATAAAATTTTCCACACTCATCTTTGAGTGGAAGCATCTTTTTCCGAAGATTTGATGCTATAAAAACTATTCTATAGGGATAAAATGAACTGATAGGTTATCAGTTCACCATACTGATGCTGATCTGTTTCGATGCTCAACCAGAATTTGAATAATCAATGGAACGATTATGTTCCTTTTTGTCGATAAGAGTAAGATTTCTAATAGATCAATTTTATCAGATTTTTTTGCCAGAATCACCCTCATTCATACCTTTTCCAGATGATTGTACATGATATATCACTCGATATGATACCGAATGAACACCATATTAAGCTTATCGCTTGCACAGAGATTGTTAATTCATTCGAAATTATCTGGAATGACTTCGCTTTAGACACCATAACAGTGTCCACACTGAATCATACGTGATCTGTTGTCAATTTAATCGGATGTCAATGAGTAGTCATCAATCTGGGACACATTTGGTGATGAGAAAATGAAAATCTAGTCAATCATTCGTTGGAGCGGACAAAAAGTATTCAAAAATGAGCATCTTCAACGGTTGACTTTCATGTATTCATGATCTAGATTCCTACATGAGCATCAAGCCCAATGGCCCGAATGGAAAAGTGTCAAAAAGAATTCACAACCATCAACTACCAACTACCGAACTACTGCTATGGCCCAAAGTGTACTTCTACATAAGGATCCAAACAACTGGTGGCATAAGATCGCCGTAATGGTGTGAACACTGTCCATAGGCTGGACGTTTAGGGCACGTGGTGATTGGAAAAATGCAACGCGTGCAACTTCAAAGTCAATTGTACACGTTTTATGGACCAGTTACTGAAAAAATCTTTCTTCGGGACACATATTCACAACCTTTATTTCATCACAATGTGATGGTGTTACAACTGGAAAGTACACATGGATGGCCACTTGCATTCAGGAATGGAGTTGATGGGACAGGGAGAGAGAGAAAGTGAATCATTAAGTGCTGTCGACCATGAGTTTAGACATGCCATTGATCCATGAAAATGGGATCTAAAATTGATCCGGATCACTGTCTCTATTGGATTGTGGTCACCGAGTGATAGGTTTGAATAGAATAAGTAAGTCACCTCAGTGCTCGATGGAATGAATTTTTGATCATCTGATCATCGAACCGATATTTTGAGCCGAAGGTTTGCCGATTGATTTAATCGGCTATCCGAAAATCCGGGGAAAATATTTGACTGGATGTGGGGTAAGTGTGTATATGTGTATGTGTGTATGGCTGGCTGGTGTCTGATTTTTACCAAAGCAAAACAATATTTCTCTTCAATCGATTGGGATTAGCTGATTATGATCCATGATATGTGAGTGTGTGTGTACGTATGCAAAAGTGCATACGTTTGGCGGATGGACACTTTTGGCTTCAGTGATTGACAGTGGATTGACATTTTGCATTGACATGGAAAAAGAAAAACATGGACAGTTTATCGTACAATTTTGCGTGCTGAGATTTTCTTAAATCGCCGTGAGAAATGAAAACAGAGTGATCTGAAAGAGAGAAATATATTCTACTCTTCTTTTTCATTCTTTATCATTTTCTCTCTCTCTCTCTCTCCTGAATACTTGTGCTCTCAATTCATGGAGATATATAATTTATGCAAAACCTTATCACAATAAGTATTCGCTAATGAAGTTTTAATCAGTTTACTGGTAAGAGTTTATCAAACCAGTCCAGGTCAGTGATTGAGAGCACATCATGATGATGTGATGATTTGTTGATGGACCACCTTCTCGATACTTTCATGGAGAGACTATTTTATCTGACCATGATTTGGTCAGCTCAAATGGATGGTAGTTTAAATTACTTTGATCTGATTTGGGAGAATAATGAATAAAAATGAATTTAAAAAACGCTTATATACACTCAATACAGCGAAATTATCTCCTTCCTCAACTAATTTTTGACTAATTTAAGATTTATCGATTGTAAAAATCTTTTCGAAAAAATGAGAAAAAATTTTTCTCTCTCTTTCTCTTTCTCTTTCTCCTCATTTCAATTGCTCAATAATAACAGCCAAATCAAGTTAATCTAAACACTAGTACACGATCCTAATACAATCAAAAATATACCATCTCATGCAAAAATGCTGGAAATGATCGAAATAATTGCGCTGGTGAGGATCAAGAAGAAAGGGGGAGAAAGCAACAAAGTCTGATGTTCCGTTATAATTCAAATGATTCCACAACAAAGGAAACATTTGAATTCATGGGAAAAAGATCAACCGATCCAGAGGCTTGGGAGAGAGTGGAAAAGAGAGAGAGAGAGGACTTGATGGGCCAAACCGATCGTGGTTCAAAGGGCAAGCACATACACATACAGTTAGAGGCCATAGAGGATGAAATAAATTGTATAAACGCGCTTTGGTTTTATCGTTTATCGCACAAAACCTTGGCGTTAAATGGAGTCACTGTGTATAGATCTTTTGATGGGAGGAAAAGAAAGAGAAACAGAGTAAGAGAGAGAGAGAGAGAGAGAGAGAGAGCGATAAGGGGGGAGAGTGATAGACCTTACCAGTGGGTGGTGGATGAAAGAGAATGAGAGAGGAAGAGGGATCCTGGTGAGGAGAACAGATTCAACAACATCATTAATGTCACTTTGGAAGAAGGATAGGAGTGAATGTGCGTGTGTGTGTGTGCCTTCATCATGGTCCCATGAAGAAAAAACGAAGGATTCCAAAAAAGCTACCATGATTTTTCAATCATAGCGTGTGCATATGTGAAGTATGTTTGCTATGGGCTCATGTCCATCGGAAAATGAAGATCCATAGATCTTTTATACTCGATGTGGTGGTGACTCTTTCAATGAAGATGGTCAGAGAGAGAGAGAGAGAGAGAGAGAGAGAGAGAGAGAGAGAGAG
>QZCP01000579.1:18327-55660 GCA_003956705.1 Brevipalpus yothersi | reverse complement strand
GAGAGAGAGAGAGAGAGAGAGAGAGAGAGAGAGAGATGAATCTGAGAACGAATACACATAAGAGTATGTGTATGGGATGATAATCGGTGTATATGAATGGATGAAGTGTAAATATACATGTGAGCGATGGCTGATTGGAATGATTTTGGAGGATCATTATCATATTTATAGTGAGAAGGAAAGATGAAATCGAAAAATGATGGCTGATAAGAGATACTAAATATGGTGTGAGAAAAGATGCTGATGAGAGAGGATAAACACACATACACATCGAATAGGGAATACGTGCTGGGAGAGAAGATCCTCCAGGAGGAAGAATAATGGCTGGAAATCATGTTGAATACGTGAATTTAAATCCTGTTAAATCATGATTAAATGTAGAATAAGTATTCAAACAGTGTTCATCTCTTCTCTGGGCTGGCATGTGGGAGGCTGTAAAGAGAGCCAGCTTGTCATCACTTTCAAGTGTACCATTTTGCACCACTCTCCAGGCTTTACATAATATGTTGACTTTCAGTCCAACTGATTGTTGAAACACACACACACAGATTTATTCCAATCATCTCATCTCATCTCATTTCATCCCATCACGCAGCATCCCACTGATACTCATGAGAATATTGATATTGATACCCACCAATACAGACACATACATATATTGACCTTTTCCCCAAGCGAAGGTCAATGTATCGCTCCAAGAGACCAATGATCAAGCAATCCTAAAGTGTACTATTTACTCAATCTCTGTCATCGGACACTTGATAGTATCAATAAAGTGGAGATGTATTCTTTCGGATGCTGTATCAAAATTTATTGGAAGAGAAATAAAAAGAAAAAAAGAGAGATGATTACTCAGGGAAGCAATTAGACAGCCAAAACTGTGATAATTAGTCAGGTATGTTTGATTATAATGATGAAACTCTTGATCCTCGAGGTAAGAAGAAGAACAAAACTGGGTTCAATTCATCAAATTTTTGTACCAAAGTTATGAAATTAAAGTGGATAATCTAATCGTTGAGGCAGATACATCCACTGATTGCAAAATGATTCCAGGATAGAAGATCAATTAGTAACCATCAGGTAGGTGAGTGGTCCCAATGAACCATGATGTGGGGATATTTTATGGATATTTGAATTGAATATTCCATTAAAATTGGATAAGAGCTTTTCTAATCTTTTTGGATTGATTTGGGAAAGATTGACTTTAATTTTCTGTTGAACGCTAATTTTGCTGAAAATTTGTTAGATCTGATCAAATTTTTGAATGCATGAGAGTGAGATTAGAAACGCTCTCTAATGTACTTTTCAACCACTTGCCACAGTTAAATTTAATCCGAATCATCTGAAGAAGAAAACAAGCATGCTTAACATGCTCAGATCGGAAAAGATGAAATAGTAAGCAGCCACCCACTCCATGGCCTTTGTTTATCTGGTATCGATCAAAAACACGCGCATCAGAATAACTTGAAACGCCTTTCCTATCTTTTCTGAAGCTTTTGCGTGAAATCAGCATCCTTTTCGCCTTGTTTTTGAGGCCTTAAATTCACCTCAAAATGCCGAGTTTTTCAGCATCTTAATTACTGACTCCTTTCCTCCCACCCAATACCTCTCCTCCTCCCCTCCTCCCTCTTCTTCTTCTTCTTCTTCTCTCTCCAGTTTTTGATAATCTCTAAATTTTTCTTCTTCTTGTTACTATTTGATTTGTAGAACAAAGGGTCCATGAAGATGAGGATAAGAGCGAATGAACGGAAAAAGGAGAAAAGAGAAAGGAGATCATGTCGGTAGATGAGAAGATGATTATTTGATCATTATGATGAAGAGAAGATGGAGAATAAGAGGAAGAAGAGGGATGATGATGATGAACAAGATGGGAGATGAGAGATGAAGGAATATGCATGAAGAATAATCAAGAAGAAGAAGGTAGGAAAAGGAAGCTGAGCTGATTCCGCTTGACCAGCGGCTTCTCATAAGGCTCCCAAGTGGCTATCTGTGATGATATCTAAAAGATGCTGGACAGGTTTGATGGAGGCAAATTAACAATGAAGAATAGACTCATTTGCATCCTGATTACCTGACGATTTCTATCGGCAGACTAGTGAGAGGGAGGAGGGGGAGGGACAGAAGAAGGAGAAAGAGAGAGAGGAGGAGAAAGAGAAGAAGAGGGAAAGATAGAAAAACTGACCAAAAGAAGAAGAGATGAAAAGTGGCCTCGGACATAGTTCGTGATGCTTGCGTTCAATCAACTGATTGCGACCTCAGATTACCATCTTTCTCTCCCTTCTCTCGTCCGTGTCCGAAATTTGGCTCCTCGAAAAAAAGCTTTCCTTCTCTATCTATCTCGCTTTCTACCTGGGCTCGGCCTGAAGTCGTTTTGGCCATCGAAATATGCTGGACATTTGGCATGGAATTATTATCTTGAAGGATCTCCTCCACCAGATATAGCCTCCAATTATCTGGCTGTCCATCTCTTTTTTCTCTTCTTTTCGCTTCTTCTTCTTCTTCTTTTTTCTTCTCTTCATCGTTTTTACTTCCTTCAAAATCTCATGTCAATCGTCGCTTGTGTCAACCGCATTGCCTTGACTTGGACTCATGGACAAAGTTACTCTCCTGATCATGGCTTCATGCATTCGAGACTGGACAGGCTGATGAAGAGAGAGAGAGAGAGAGGCACAATTAGGACCAGATCAAGAAGGATATTTGATAATAATAATCTTTTCAAAACTGCTCCTCGTCTCTCTCTCTCTTTTATTTATTCTCAGCATCTTTTGGTACATTTCTGGTGAATGAATACTTGAGTATACGGTTCAATCGATTATTGTGCTGCTCAGACTCGCAAGAGATCAGGTTCACTTGATGATGTTTGTGATCAAAGCCTTGGTGTGAAGAGCCCCTCTTAGCTTCTTGGAATACAGTCAGGAGAGCTTAAATGATGCTGGAAAGTTTATTCTTTTTCCTTAGCTGTTTTAACTCAGCATTCTTCATCTTCATGGATGATTCGCATGAAAAAGATGGTGGACAAACGATGAATGGAAGATAGATGATGAGAAAATAAAGATCTGAATTGAGAGACTGAATAATTAAGAGTAGAAAGAAAGAGAGAGAGAGAGAGAGAGAGAGAGAGAGAGAGAGAGAGAGAGAGAGAGAGAGAGAGAGAGAGAGAGAGAAATAGAAATTGAAGAAAAAGAAAGCGAGATGGATAAAGATGAGGGATGTAGAGGAAGAGAGTAGTGAATCTCATCAAAAGAAACATGACAATAGAGAAAGAAAATGATGATCATTTTGTATCTTTGCTTTCTTGATCTCTCTCTCTCACTCACTCTTTCCTCCTCTCTCCTATTCATTCTCTACTCACCATCATGATGTAAAGGCATTTGAAACAAAGAGAGAGAGAGAGAGAGAGAGAGAGCGATTGACTCATCTTCCCTGAGGCCTATAAGTTTTCTATAATCGTCTCTATCTTATCTATGTATGTCTCTCCCTCTTTTTCTCCCTCTTTTTCTCCATAGATGAAGCTCAGTTCCATGAGAAATGGAGATAGACTAAGTGGGAAAATCTCATGCTTATTGCTCTCTCTCTCTCTCTCTCTCTCTCTCTCTCTCTCTCTCTCTCTTTCTCCTCTTTGGCATGAACTTTCTCTTTTATCCAACTTCTCATCCTAGCCACAAGCAACAATGCGTCTCCTCTTTCTCTGGTTAGTTAGTTAGTGGCTAGATCGGTGAGCCAAGCGAATGGATGCAAAACGAGAGCAACAAGCCCATGTAAACAAGCCTCTGTGAATGTTGTCAAGAGAAGCAGAGACGTAGAGAAGTACATACAGCCTCGGGACGATGATAAGAGACGACTGAGTGATAAGGGAATAGTCCATCAAACGAGGAGGGCACGCAGACAAGCATGCAGGCTAAGAATAAAAAAGAAGAAGCAAACTAAAAAAGAACGGTAATCAATTAGGGAAGAATGTTTATGCGAAGAAGCCACAAGTTGGATTAAGAAAGTTCTTCTCTCTATCTCATGAGAAAATATTTGTTTCGTAAGTAAGTTTCTCATTTCTTCGGGTTACATTAAAAATGATGCCACTTTTTTTCTGATTCATCTTTTCTCTTCAATTTGCTCAGGATGTCCTGATCAGAGAGCATCATCACCACATCTTTCTTCTCAGCTTCTCTCACCCTGTTCACCAGGCTCTCAAGTGAAGACTATCTTGGCTCCTCGGTGGCCTTCCTTCTCCTGCCCTCTCCTCACCTCCATCAGTCGATCAAGTTGCCTAATTATGACAAATTATCTTCCCTCAGCATCAGTTTACTTTTTTTCTTTCTTTCTCTCTCTCTCCCATGCTCTTCCCTGCTTGGCTGGCTTCTACCCTCAAATCGGACCCCCTGCATGGGCTGTCGAATTTTGTTGATATTTTTTCGGTTTTTCTCTCTCAAGATCGAAGCCAAGTTGCCATAGTTTCAATAATCAAAAAGGAATGAACTGATAGAAGAGACAAAAAATGACCTTCACCTTCATCATGAACTGTGTACTTTGGCATCTATTTTCATTCTGATTCTGTGCATGAAAGTTATTCAGCCCATGGTAAAGCAGGCAAGAGAGAGAGAGAGAGAGAGAGAGAGAGAGAGAGAGACCAAGGGGTGAGAGAGAGAGGATATGGATGAGGAGTGAGATTCCTTTGCTCTCTTCACTGTTCCTTTTTTTTCTTTCTTTATCTCTGTCTCTATCGTAAAGAATTTGATTAGAATTCAAGATAAAGGCCTGAAAAATATTCATAATCAAGATGATCGACCTAATGGAGGCGGAAGTTACTCATCGAAGCCTGGATATCTTACCAGAACATTAACTCTCTTTCAGGCGTCTCCCTCTTTCTTTCTTTCTTCCTCTGTTTCCGTTCCACTCTCCATGGCCAACACATATTCCCATGAAAATTTTATGCAGATACACATACATTAATTTTGGTGCCTGAAAATAAATTCATCATACTCTCTCTCTCTCTCTTCCTCTGCTTCTCTTCATAGCTGAAGTACCAAAATATCATGCAACATGATTCGAATCTGGTGGAACACCAGTTTGTGAGTGTCGAATATTGGATACCATTTTGTGGAGTTCTACTCAATTCGCCCTATCTCTCTCCCCCTCTCTTTCTAAAAATTCATGATATTCACCCTAAATATGATCGATGATAAATAATGATCTCACAACGAGAGAGAAGAGAGAATCGAGAAAAAAGAAGAGAGCAACGGTCAACCATACATAGATTCGGTTCAGATATTCTTGCTCTCTTCACGCACTCATATGTACAAGCCCCAAAGTATCATTCATATTCCATTCATGAGTCCAGTCGAAATTATCTCTCTCTCTCTCTCTCTCTCTCTCTCTCTCTCTCTCTCTCTCTCTTTTTCTCTTTATCATCATCAACTGATATACTCCGAAAGATGGCGAGCGCAGTCACAAAAGGCGTTCACATCATCAAGCTCCTCCCATCGAAGCGATATATGGGCGGTACAGATGATTATGGATCTTGAGTTACCATCGAATAGGGTGGGCGGAGTGAAGTGGTGATGTTAGTGGGTGGAAAGGCGGAGAATGAAGATGGTGAAGATGATTTGTGGGAACCAGGGGAGGAGGTGAATGGAAGGAGGAGAGAGAGCAAAGAGAGAGAGAGAGAGAGAGAGAGAGTAGAGAGTAGAGAGAGAGAGAGAGAGAGAAAGAAAGATTGAATCGCTGTGCTTGTTCTTCATCTGATCTTCAAAACGTTTGCTGTTCGCATGATAAGCGCAATGCTGCCTTGTGTATGAGCGTGCTTAAGTCGGCTTTTGATGATCAGTATCGATACCATACAGTACAGTTTTTGCCACTTTTTACTTGATCTTATTCTCGGATCTTGTGTGTATGTGTTAGTGCTACAGCTTGTATCCATTGATTCTTCTTCTTCTTCTTCTAGATTCTGGGTGATTTCTCGGGATCTCTTTCCCTCTCTCTCTGTGTGTTTCTCTCTCTCCCACTTTCTCTCCACAGTCATAGGAACTACTACTAGTACTAGACTGAGTAACTTTGGATTGTATCTATCTACTCTATTCTTTTGTTCGATCTCTCCGATTTGAACTGATATACATAAAAATATTTCTATTCCCACAAGCCATCGTTAATTGTGCGAACACGCGAACGAAAGAAAAGCGCGCGTACTTTTTTTTCTCAATAAGTGAAGTGTGTATTCCACCGAGTTACCATTGGCCATTGTCATAATAGTACCGTTCGTTTACACATCTTTTCCTCTCATCAATTGTTTACACATAGAGAGTTAGAGTGATAAAATTGTTTCGCTCTTTCTGTCTCTCTCTTTTACATCAACACTGCCAGATTGTTTGTTTTATCATCTTGAAAGAGAAGAGATAATCGTTCAGTGAGCAGAAAAAAACCTTCCATGTGTATATGTGTCCCTAATGGTCATAATAATATTTTGTGCTAATCAAGATTGAATGTTGTGATATACATATATAAATATATTGATTCTATATATTAATATTATTATAATTGTCGATTGAACTCATCAACAACATCTATACTCATTCATTCAAGAACACATATATACACAAACACGATGATGCAAGAGTCATATTTGAATGTCAATAATCGCAGCCATGCGATCAGTTGAAGTATGTATATTTACAGCAATAATTGCAAAAGTATGGCTAGTGGTACATCAAGTCCATATTTGAATTCATCAATACACGGTCTCACTGGAGGCCATCATCATCACCACGAATCAATGCAAGTGGCCACTTCGCAATCCAGTCCATACGGCCGTGAACCGCCTGATTTTAAGTATATGACATATCATAATCAACCACCGAATGGCCATGCCCTGACTGCTCATCACCAATGGGCCATGGGCCTAGGACCACATCATTCTAGTCCCCATCATTTGTTCGGCCTTCCACCCACACCACCTAAGGATGCAACACCGGACAACTCAAGTGGTGGTTATTCACAAGCATCCTCATCACTATCATCATCTGGAGCTGCCAATGGTCCTGCCTCTGCCAATGGATCAAATGCCACCGGATCCAGTGGTGGATCATCCACTAACACCTCTGGTAATGGAGGTGGCAGTGGTTCCAGTGGTGGCGGTGGCGGTGGTTCCAGTGGTGGAGGTGGCGATTCGGGTGGCCAAGGAACTGGTAATAATGGTGAACAATTTAGCTCATCTTCATCACATCATCGTCTTAATAGTGGAGCTGGTGGCTTATCACATAGTTCACCTGATCTCTTAGAAGTTAAATCACATTATATTGGTCCATCTCATATGCTCAGCTGGAGTTCATCATTGGCCACAAGCGGAGTAGGAGGAGGAAACGGAAATGGCGGTGGTGGCAGTAGTTCATCGTCATCATCCACAAAGCCTCGTGAAGGTAGTTCTTCTCATTTCTCAAATTTATCTTCACCACATCCTTCATCAATACCCCATTATGCTCATTATGCCCACTCCAATTCGACATCTTCCGTTCAAGCTAATTCGGTTGCAGCATCCGAATTGGCTTCATCATCCACAACATACGGATTTTCTCCACACCATCATCACCATTCATCAGCATCGTCTATGTTTCACACTTCTAAGTCGTTCAATCATTCATCTTCATCATCTTCTGCCAGCAACAAATCGAGGAATAAAGGACGATCCAGTGCCGGTAAGGCAAACCCAAACACCTCTCTCTGCTGATATATATTCTCTCTCTCTCTCACTCTCTGTCTTACTCTCTCATCTGTCTCCTATTGATCCGCAAAAAAATTAAGACTAGCATTCCATCCTATCTACTAACTAAACGAACACCTTCGATTATCACCAATTCTTGAACACTCAAACACCATACATTACTAATAATTATTAATCATAACCTGCTCACTTTCAACATCAACATCGTCATCTTTTCCTCTCTCACTTGATCTTTGGCCATGTATTCTTTGGCATAACGGTTTATATCGATTCTGCTGAAGATGAGGATGTCCATTCTCATGCTTTTCTGCTCTCTGATGACTGATCCCATTCCCAGCACTTGTCCATATTCTGTGAAGCAAACACAGACATTTAACTCTTTTTTCATCATCAATTTTGATTTACCCAATGATATTTCTCTATTAATTATGCTGTCTGAGGAGAGCTTATCAATCAAGAGAGACTCACTTGCTCATTGAGCTGATTGATATTTTATCAGATCGATGTCTTCCAGCATCAAGTCTCTCTGTCAGTGGTTGAAAATTTTGATTACATTTCATGAGATAAAAAGAAGACTAGAAGAGAGAGAGAGAGAGAGAGAGAGAGAGAGAGAGAGAGAGAGAGAGAGAGAGAGAGAGAATGTGCAACCATTTCTCCATAGCCTTGGGGGTTTTCAATGGGTTCTCGTTTTGAATGTTATAATGTATCATGAAAAAGTGAAAACAAAATTCTAGTATCAAGTGACTAGTATTTGAATATGTATGTGTGAGAGAGAGAGAAACAAGGACATTCGATTGGAGTTTCGCAAAAGGTGTTAGAGCGAGAAGGAGGCTGATGGAGCAAATTTTTGCTACCTATCACCATCAGATGAGTATTGAGAACACTGTTCAGATGATCAATTGCAAATAATCGACAAGAAAAAATGTTGATTGACTTGAAAAAAGGACTTAAAGCTCAGAGTATCCACGGGGCTTACAAAAATTGATCATCCAATCATTGGCACATTCGCGCGCCCAACTAGCACGTCTCAATTTGCCTCGTTTTCAAAAAATCCACAGCACCCAAGTGATTCATGGCCCTCCTCATTCATCTAGCACCAGGAATGGCAGAAAAGTCTCTCTCTCTCTCTCTCTCTCTCTCTCTCTCTCTCTCTCTTTCTCTACCTCTCTACTTTAACCAAGGGAGCCCAATCAATTTGATTGACTTGAATTCGATTGGCTATACATTCCAGTTATTGAGGAATACACACATGATTACACTTCTTCTCGAGGCTAGAAAAGAAAATTTGAAATTTAAAATGATATCCCAGGATTTTCTCTCAGTATACTTGCCTGGATGTGGAAGTGGAAGATTTGGGAAAAAAAATTTATCCACCAGTCAGCCTGATTAACGGGGTCTTCAAGGGACCATAATTTTGTTCTTGTTTTTTCTTCGTATTTTTCTTCATCATCAACTTCTTATCTTCTTGTCAGATGAGCCTCTCTCTCTCTCTATCTATCTTATTTTCCCAAAGTGAATGAAGGGTTAAAAAGCCGGAAAAAGAGAGTCTCTGAATACTTAACTGAAAAAAAACGGGAAGGAAAAAGAGGATGCAAAATGTTACTTCATCTCTCTTCTCTCACATAAGCAATTCGTTATGTGTTTGCTCTTTTTGTCCGACTTCAGCCCATTCACACGCTAGCACATGTATTCCTTAATAAGCGAAAGACAGCACACTTTCATGTATAAATATATTTTTACGTGTGTGTCAGTGTTGTCACTTGGTGAAAAAAATATTTGGTGGGCAACAAAATTTGGCCCAAAACTAAATTATACCACTACTAGTGCTACTGTTTCTTCTTTGTGGGGTGTATAATATCAATTATGGACATCAGAATTAATCGAATAAGATGGATTTTTTATGTTCTTTTTTCATTCTTATTAAGATTGAGATGAACATAAATCAAGCATTCAATAGGCTAGTGTAGAAGATTACTGTTGAAGGTGATCTAAATTTTGTTACTATCTGTAATGTCTATCAGAGAGTGCCATTAATTAATCATAGCAAAATAATCGTTAATTGTGAGATTATCTGACCAAAAATTATTCCCTCTCCACTTTCAGGACGCATCTATCTTTCTCTATGATAATCATCATGCTCATTGTCAGTGGTGTACATTCATCAAGCTCTTGAATTCATGATAACTCTTATTTCTATTACCACATCTTTTGATGCTATCCCTTTTTCTTCCCTAATCATTCTTACATTTGAACTTATTTTATTTATATTTCATCAGTCTATCGCCTTCACTTACCATCCAATATTGGACACCCTATTGGGAAAGCGTGAAATGAATGCCTTGCTTAACGCATATTTTTGAATACATGTATACACCAATCTAGCTTATAATTCATTTTTCCATTCAAGACCATGAATCATGAGGTGAGGTAATGAAGAGAAAGAAAAGTAAGAAAGAAAGAGAGAGAGAAAGAAAGAGTAAAAAGGAAAGATGAGGAGCCCAGACAGAAGAGAGAGAGAAGAAATTTTTATTTAGATTTTATTCTTACTTTTTTCGCGGGAAAACAAATTCATTTTTGATTCGCTCTACATAGAGAATTATTATTATTATTATGGCTAGTGAAGAAAATGAATTTCGTTTCATTTTTTATTCTCCTTTTTTTATTATTATTTTACCTTATTTTATCCTTCTCATACAAATACACACACACAAACTTGAAAAAAGATGCTTTCACACATTTAATTGGAGTTTCCGCAATTAAAAGCAAAATATTATAATAATACGGATGCTGTGTGTAAGGTTAAGCAGTGTTAACGTGCCGAAATACACTCCTTCTTCTCACTTTGACGTTTCTTATTCTTATTCTTTTTTTCACTTCATCTTCTTATTTTATTTAATTCTCGGCCTCTTGCTACTGTGAAAACTGTCCGAATATAAACATGCAAACCAGAATCGATGTCACGGTTGATGAGAATGATGATGATCATCATAATCATTGAATGTCCTATGGCCTGAGGCCTTCAAAAGTCACACACACATACACACAAGCACAATCGTAACACATCTTGTATATAGTTCAGAACTCAGAAGCTGAGAACCAAAAATAGAATAGGTTGAATTAATTCAATTATTATGCATAATATTTTCTCTTCACTTCCTGTCTCTTGACAAAATGTAGAGTCTATTGCTAAAAAGGTTCATAGTAGAAGACTCGAGCTGAGATACAACAGGGAAGAGTTTTGTTCTCAATACAACTGAATTTTGAGGAATGAAAGAAATTTTTTTGTCATAAGTAAAGAAAATCGTTGGACATCAGACAGACATACACGTAATCAGTGTTTCGAAATATCAATTTAAGCCTCAGGTGATATGATCTGTCGGTGATCTTGAACACTTTTTTAGTGGGTAAATTGTAAGTTTCACTAGGAAAACATAAACCAGAACATGATTCTCTGATCATCATTAGTCACAACACATACACGTTTACAGGGGCTGATTTTGATGAAAAGTCATTTGATTATTTTACGCAATCATATTGCAAATCTTAACTTCATCTCTTGAGATGCTGGATCAACCTTCATCATCTCTTTCTTCTTCTTATTCTTCTCCTCTTAGCTCAGAGTATCTTTCTCGATGTTATGACTTTTTTTCTCTTCTCCTCTTTTTCCAATCTTTTATCTTGTTTCGTCATCTCCATCTTCTATCTTTACACACATCGCAAGGGGAGAGACAGAGAAAGAGAGAGAAAAAGTCTCACATACACTATACTTTGGTTTCTATTTCTGAATAGTCAACGATATTTTCATGAGACATGAGTGAATCGGAACTCTGAAGTAAACCCAGACATAGCACCTACTCAGATAATATACAGATAATATACCGTAAACACACACAGAGGATCGTATACAGAAAGGGAAAAAGAGTCTTGGGAAAATGAATCATGATGATGATAATCTCAATTGCTTGGAGGCAATCTTTTTCATCCGCAATGAAATTGATCATCATCATTCAATCGGCATGATACGTTTTCCTCTCTTTTTCTCAATCGTTGTGTTGATTTGATGGCCCCTTTCATATGATCCATCTTCAATGACATGATAAGGTGTCTGGCCCCAGGAACAAATGAATTGATGATTATGAAGATCAACAGAAAAAAATTTTGTGGGTGTTCGAAATCATCATGTTGATTGGAAAGGTTGAGAGAGAGAGAGAGGGAAGAACATTTAGAACATTTTTGTCAAATGGCAAGATAATCTTTTATCAATAATAGATATCAAACGATGGCTGATAATCGTTGATGATCTCTCAGTAGAGCTTGATACTCTACAGCCCAGTGATAATCAAGAATCGGTGAAAATTGATTCCAGCATTTGTGTGCCGATGACCTAGCGGACATGATGGTGATGAGAATCACCATGATCATGGTGACAATTTTTCTTATCAGCCTGGTTCCTTAAACTGGTTCCATCTTCTTCTTGTTTCCATCCGAAAAAGCAAAGTCTTGTTACTTTGCTTTCATCGTCGTTCATCTTCACATGGCATAAAAATGTTCCCGAGAAACTTCCAATTGAAAGACGATATTACCACAGTTGAGATTCAGATAAGATATGATATTCCTAACGGCATAATAAGTCTCTCTCTTTCTCTCTCTATCTCACTTTTCTTTGGCACTTGGATCCAGAGAGAAAGTCATTCCCAAAGCTAACCAAAAGACTCATTTCAATCATCATTTTTATCCCTAAACGAACTTTTCATGGTCAGATAAGAGATCTAGGGAAAGATTTTTTCGCGCTTGATGACCTCTCTCTCTCCCTCTCTTCATCTCTTTCCTTCTTCTTCTGGATTCTAGCTTCATGATGATGATCGTCACCATTTAAGATCCAAAAATGACCAAAATTTCATGATGATTTCTAGAAAGAGAGAGACAGAGAGACAGGGAACTTCAGCGACAAGCTTTCAGAACAAATTTCGATTGACATGCCTCACAATCATAGCCCTTCAAAGGAAAAGAGAGCGAGAGGACATGTCATGTATGTGCACTTGAATAGCTGAGAATAGGGCGATAACATGGCTTGGCCCGGATGAAAGAGTGTCCAGTCATGTCCGATAGAATGTGGCCTCGTTCCCACATGTATAAGATCAGCGAGACTGGGCGAAGATGATAATAAAGCAAAATACAAGTGCTTCTCTTTTCTCTCTCTCTCTTTCTTCAGTTTCTTTCTACTCTTTAACGTGCCTACGTTTTGAGCTGCCTTTTTCTTCCTCTTCTCCACTTTTGCCCGGCGGCCAAATTAAGGAGAAGACGATTCAAGCAAAAACAACAGTTTCTACTACTGATTGTACAAAATTACTTCCTGCCATAATATCAGTGAAACAGAGTAGCAGTAGTGGAGCGTTAATTCAGTAAAAATATATGTGTCTTTCACAAGAGTTTTGAGATTCACCAAATGGATGAACATATTTTAATGGCCAAGAATTTCCAGAACTTTTATCTTCATTTTTTTTGTTTCCTTTCTTTTTTGGCCCAATTTTGTTTTCTCTCCTCTCTTTTACAATCAAATCAAATTAACCCAGACAGACACACATACACACATACATGCTCACTGAGACTGCTCCTGTTCAAGAGCATCCAAAAATTTATGATGTGCATGTGCACACTTGCAGGCAAAGAAAAATATGATTACATGTATCATGATGACGGTGATGATGATAATTCTAAATCGAGATCTCATTCTCATGACAGTCGCCTTCTCTTCTTCTCCATCTTCCTTGGCGCTGGCTCATGATGAAGAAGAGAAGGCGATTCATAGATTTGCATACATACACACATACCATGTTCACTTGCTCATATATGAACACAGCATCTGATTTCCTATTGGCTAGAGCAATCATCCATTGGCATTCGTATATATACACCAAAAGAGGGCGGCGAGGGATGCTGAGGCGGGAGAATGGAATCCATTTCCGACTGGAAACTTCTCTCTCTCTCCCTCTTTCTGTCTCTCTTTCTTTTTCTCTTTCATTGTGTGATGCAAGACAATGAAGCATTGAAAAATGATTAATGATAATGAATGTCCTCTTCTGCTCTCTGTCTCTTTTCTCTCACTTTTTCTGTCTCTCTGTGACTCATTGATATGTAAAAAAATTTTTAAGAGAAAGAAAAAAAAAGGAGTGCTACATGATGAGAAAGTGATTGGAAATATGTGTGTGAATACAAAATATATCTGTGGGAAACATTGGCAAGAATAGTTCGTTGACATTTTGAGCGTTTTTTTGCCAAGTATTCAAGCCATTCCAAAACTTTATCCAACATGTACTCTGTCTTTCTCTCTCTCTCTTTCTATGTGTTTCTCTCATAAACCAGAGAGTCTCATGTGAAACTTTAAGGAAAAGAATATAATAGATGTGATTTAAGCATGAAAATGTTACTCTTGAAGTTTTGAGAAAAAATATCTCTCCACCAGTTGAAAATAAAAGAGGAAAACATTTGTCATGGAAATTTTCGTGAAAAAGTGTTTAAAAATTTTGTTCCACTTTAATTTGGGAAGAGAGAAAAATATTCACATGAATGATTGTTTTCAATTACTTAACTTGCAAAATATAACATTTAGAATAACCTGTTAATAAGTGTATCGGTTATTCACTGTTGAATTCCAATATTTTTGGCTGAAAATTATTTTCCTGAGAGAAGAAGAGCAAATCTATGCTCAATCGATGGCGATAATAGTGACAGTGGTAACTAATATTTCATTACATGTATATGATTAGGCACATGAGATGTTGTTGATGGAAATCATGCATCCATACCGAATGAGATAAATGTTTGCATTTAAGAGAAAAGAGTCTCTCTCAAAACAAGATTCGGAAAACTTGTAATAAGCATCTTCATTCGATTTATTTTCTCAATCTTGGTCATTGAACAAGTAGGCGGGAAACTTAATTTACGAAGATAAAGTGATGTAAGAGATGCAATAAGGATGAAAGAATCGATGAGAGGAAAAGAAGAAGATCAAGAATGAATAAGAAGAGAGAGAGAGAGAGAGAGAGAGAGAGAGAGAGAGAGAGGGAATAAGAATGTCCAAGCAAGTGAGATTTAGTACAAAATGAATTGAGATTGTGGTTCAGGTATCTGTATCATGAAGATGAGGAGAGAGAAGTGAGATAAAAAAATTTCTCTCTCTCTCTCTTCCAAACAGATGACAAGGTTCATTGCAAGGTGTGATTACCCATCCTCATCATTTCTTTTTCTTATTCACTAATTTTCACTCTCTTTTCAATTGGATAGCGGATAGTAACAAGAAGAAGGGGTTTCATGTTGAGTTTATGAAGAAGAAGAAGATGGAGAAGAATAAGAATAAAAAGATAACTAGAGCCACCTCTTCATCCATCAGTAGTATCTTTTTTGAGTCAAATATTCCTCTCTCTTTATTATGGTCTCTCTCTCTCTCTCTTCCTCTCCTCCTCTACAAGATGAATAGAAAAAAATTGAATTCGAATGAGATAAATTTTGATAGAGAATGAGTAAGAAAATCACAAAATTTGTGTGTCCTCAAATTAGAGGCTCATTTGAACCTCTCAACTTGATCGTCAATCATTTTGAGACATTTAATATATGAGATAGGGACAGGTAGAAGGATGCTCTCTCTTACACACACAAATATATATATGTATAAGATACTGTTCAACCTTGTGGTGATAATTTATGAAATATTACTACGCATATCGATATGCATTGGAATGGGTGGAAAAATTTTCATGCAAATCATCATGGAGTGTCATCATGTGAACATGTATCGTGTTCAAATGATTCAAAATTTATCGATAAACCAGATGATGATGATGATGATGATGATGATATTCTTGAACGCAATGATTGTAGTAGCATTGAGCTTGGGCCAAAATTCTCATCAATCCAAAACTTTTAACCACACGTAAGGTCATCGAACTGATCGTAATCAACGCGATGAAAGATGAAAATGTTTATCACTGGAATGAATTATATTTTCTCTCTCTGTCTCTCTCTCAACTGAGCATCCAAATATATGTCCTAGTTGAATACCCATGGACACTCGATATACCCGGTACATGTACATGAGCTCAATAGAAGGCACAAGATGGGCTGACGATGTTTGAGAAGAGAGCGAGAAAAGTGATCCCAAAATTGATTGATTGACTGGTTCCTCTCGGGCTTAGCACAAGTGCAATGGAGAAGATCATCTCCAGTGTATGTGTATATATTTCATGTTGGATTAAGTACAGCTCCTTCATTTTCCAAACCAATTGGGATCGCTTAGTTTTCAAAAGTTTCGCCACAAGAGAGGGAGAGAGAGAGATCTTTGATCCTGAAAAATATTTCAATATATTCTCTCTCTCCATGTTACTCAGAATAACACTGAACACTTCCACAAACAAAACTAAGCAAAGAGATGAAAAGATAAAAACTTGTCTCATTCCACTGGAAGAGCTTCTCTCTCTCTTTCTCTTTTTCTCTCTCTTCTCATCATCCGTTTCTCTTCCTCCTCCTTTTCTCACTTGACTTGATTCTCTTCCTCTGGATGCAAGTTTTCCTCTTTCTCTCTGTGTGATGCTAAAATGCATTGAAATGTGACATCCGTTGAAATTGAAACATCCCAAGCATCGACATACAAACAACATTGTGGTTCCTGAGAGAGTGAGGGAGAGAGACGAAAGTAGAAGAAAGAAAGAAAGAAAGAGAGAGAGAAAAATTGTTCCATTGGCTGTATGGATGCATGGGAATACACAATCAGTCACCAAAAAATCATCATCAGGAGAAGAAACGGAATACATTCCAACAGCATCCACGTCAATTACTTGCCTCATCGAATATTTTTTGCTTTCCATCATTTTTGGTCACTGATTTGCTCTCTCTCTCTCTCTCTCTCTCTCTCTCTCTCTCTCTCTCTCTCTCTCTCTCTCTCTCTCTCTCTCTCTCTCTCTCTTCAACACATCGCTGGTGCGTGTGAATGTGAGCACCAACAATGATGCTGATAAACATTGGCTGATCTCAACATTCTGGATGCAAATTATCTCTCACCAATATCTGCAATATCAAATTCTTTCCGATTGATTCACGCCGTTGTTACTGCTTCAACGTGACGGTGTGTATGAGTGTGTGTGTGTGTGTGTGTGAGAATTTGCTTGAACTTCGTTCTGATTGACGGAAGTCAAAATAGGCCTCGAAGCGTTATTCAGTGCTGATGGCTTGTTGATTCTGATCGCCCCAAATGCTGATACATTTGGCTGCTGCCTGAATAACATCTCAGCACTTATTTCAATTCGAGTGATTAATGAAACGTTGCACACCAACTTGGTGGCGATAAAACAGCACATACACTAGTGTGTGTGTGTGTGTGTGTGTGTGTGTATAGCTTGTTGATAGCGGTGATGATGATTCCCTGTTCAGATTGTGCAAACCAAGTTCGAATGGTTGACTGAGGCACCAAGTACATGATATACCAAGTGAAAAAGATAGAGTAAAAGAGAGAGAGAGAGAGAGAGAGGCACTGGAAAAATTGTAACTGTTTTTTCGGCAATTGGTGAGAGTTCACTTAATAAGCCGCAGGAGAGAGAAAGAGAGAATAAAAGAGAACTTCGGTGATCTTAAAATTTGGAGGGCATTCAATGAGTGTGTATGTACATGTACTCAAGTATTTAATGTACTTATACATACTTTTTTCTCTCTCTCTCTCTTTCTCTTCTCCCAACTTGCTAATCACCGGTTAGCTTGATTATTGCCATTTCTTAATCATAATCATCCATTTGAATATGCAAATAGCATGAAAAATTTTTGTTTGCTCTGCTGACACGTGCTATCAGGGTATATAACATGCACATACTTATACATAAACATATCCTTTTTCTCTCACCCAAATTGTATGAAAGTTTAGAATAATATACAGAATGTAGCTGCTTTTTTTCTTTTGGCCTTATTATTATTGAGTTACATAATCAGCAAACTTGTGTGTAATCATCAAGTTGGATGAGGAGAAGATGAATGAAGAATGAATAAGATGAGATGAGATGAGAGAGAGAGAAGCAAAAAAAAGTAAGAATGAATCGGATGAAGATGCTGTAAGGAATTTTGGAGGGAATCAGTATGTGAAGCATACAACTTTTGATTTAAGCTTCTGTTTCTCATCGATTCTCAATTTATCTGTACCACATAATTCTTGATTATAGAGATTTCTTGATCCATCAGTTTTGGTCTGTCTGCTCTGTCTCATATGCCTTGAAGCCAATAGAATGCTGTTGCTCATTTGATTCTATTAATTAATCAGATCTAACCTTATCCCAAATGCATTATAAATTTACGGATCGAAAGAGAGAGAGAGAGATAAAAGCCTTTTATGCCTCTTCTGCATATCGAAGTCAAGTCAAGTCCTGTCTTCGATCACTTTTGATCACCCCAAAGGCCCATTCAGATTCTGTTCGATCAGATATATAAATATAAATATTCGAGAAAGATAGAGAGAGAAGAAAAATCTTTACTCAACAAATTATTATTCATACATTAATTTAATCGAGAAAGCGAGAAGATTTTCTTCCTCTTGAAGGCCCTCGAGGACCATTCCATATCTGTTCATCTTTTTCTTTATCATTCATTTTCGATTTTTGACCGACGAAAGAACCGAGAAGAAGGTGAAAAAAAGGGATACAGAAGAAGAATTCATATGATTAAGATCATCGTGATCTGCTCAGTGGTCAAGAATTTTTCTCAGATTTTCTCTCTTCTTCTGGCCAGTACAACAGTCAGCCAGAACATACATGCATATACACACACACCATGTACACCATGAAACATACCCAGAATTTGATTTGATATGCTTCTTAAGCTTGTGTGAACTTTTGAGAAATTGGATGCTTCCAGTCAAGATTATCATTGGAACTTGAGTTTGATACTGGTGGTTTGTGTGTGTATTATATGTATTTATATTCATGATGATCTGGGACATCCTAAATAGAGTGGTGAATATGGTGCTTAACCTTAAGACCAAGTTCCTGATTATCGTTCAGTTTCTTTTTCTTCTCTTTCTCTCCAAAATTCAAGTGATTCAAAGTGATTCTTATCCGAGTATTAATTTGTGTGTGGAAACTCTTTCCATTCACTTATGATTAATTGATTAATATTGACTGAACATCGTTAGTCGCTGAGTGAATGAGCTAAGAATGAGAGAAAGAAAAAGAAGAAAAAGAGAAAAATCTCACTTGGGTGGACATTGATCACGGATCATTCAAAAATTTCAATTGAAAGCTGTCTCATTTTGGCACCTTAATACATGTAAATCGGAGGAGAGAGAAAAAATTTATCTTTTGTTTTTGTTTTTTTCTCATTTCTTCTTCTTTTTTCGAAGGATTTTTCAATTTTCATCTATCATTTTACCGCCTCTTATGACATTATTTCAGTAGCAAAAATAAAAAATATGTAAAGCAAAAAGAGCCCAAAATGAAAATTATTCTTTCACCTTAAGAAGCCTTCTATCTAATAAGATGGATACTTTTTTCACTCCCCATTTTCTCTCTCTCAATCATTATTATGGTGAACATATTCTCATGACATTTAAGCTAATCACAGCAGTGTGTGTGTATGTATGTGCATGTAATAATCTATTTAACATACACCAGAATCGTTTATCTGGCCACTGTGACATCTCTCTACATTCCATCAGTAACCGTCCATCACAATTCGTGTACATTGTGACCGAATTCACTTCTTTTTCTTCTTCTCTCTCTCTCCTCTTGCTCTTCTTTTCGATATCCAAATTATTCATATCTTTTTCGTGATTAAAGGATATGTGTGTAAATGTTTTCTTCTAGAATTAACATTTCTTTTATTTTTTTCCTTCGAGAATTACTTCTTTCGCAATATGTATACATAAAAATATTTTCGATAAATTACAGATTCAAGTGAGCCTTCGAGAGTTAGTTTGTATGTGTATGTATAATTTTGATTTATTCTATCCTCCAAAACCGATTATACTTGAATAGAATTTTAAAATCAAAGAGTTGTGACCAATAGGTGCCTGAAGAAGAAAAATTTTTTCTCTATTCCAAGCTCTCATACACATACATGTACACAAAATGGAATCGTTCATTGTATCCATCGAAACAGTAATCCATCAAACATCAATAATAGAAACAGTCTTGCGTAAAATTGTCCTTTCTACATCATCTTTTGCTTGCTTGAATTTGGACTTTTCAATCGGTGCTAAAGTTTGCTTAACTTTCTCTCTTTCAATTTTGGACCACTTTTCAGTTGTAAGAGAAAGTTTCTCAATTGGTTTGCATCGAGGGAGAGAGAGTCACATATATATTCATAGAGGACTGTTTCTACAAGAAACAAATCAATGAGAAAAATAGAAAAGTAGACAGGAAAGAGAGAGGAAACGAAATGGATCTATGAGATTTGAATGAACTCTGGAGTCCTTTTTGGAAAAAAAGAGAGAAAGATTTTAGGAACAAAATATGTTGGGTATGTATTCGTGAATGTTCTACCTCATGGAAAGCCTCCCAGACCACAGTATTCTTCTAGACCTTTGCCACCGAGTGTGTGTGTGTGTGTATATGTATACAATGTTAACCGGCTTTTTAGTGACATGCAATCATAGTCAGTTAAGTGGTCTGGACAATCCCACTCAGCAGGAGCTCATAAAAGTGTCCCATGGAAAGAAAAAAGGCAACAGAGAATTGAATGAGAGAAAATATACACACAGGAGTCACAATAGATTAAGCTCCAGGAGGCAGGAGGCAAGAGAGAGAGAGAGAGAGAGAGAGAGAGAGAGAGAGAGAGAGAGAGAGAGAGAGAGAGAGAGAGAGGATGAAGTGAAAAGTATGCAAAAAGGAGGGCAAAGGATGTGCCCGGAGGCGGTACACATTTGAATCAAATAACAATGGCAATTGTAGAGGAAAATAATGAATGAGTTTAACACACTATCCATTGCTACCGAATAAATACACATAGAGAGAGAGGGCAGGTATATATTTGATTTGTGACAATATATTCCATGACAAGGGTATACACACAGAATATATACATGTGTATGATGATAACAATGACCCTGGCGCAAGATGGGAATCATATTATAATATCATCTTGACTTTTGTGAAGATGGCTACAAGAGTCCATAAGCCTGTATCTGCCCACTCTTTTGCCATCAAATCAGCGGGCCAAGTATTTTATGCCTGCACATATACATGTACATGTATCTAGATCGACCACCATCAATGGCAATCATGGCCAATCTTGTTCAAATCTGTCGCCAAGATTATTGCTATTATTACAGTTTTCTTCTGATTATTTTGTATACATATTCCAAATTTAGGAACACCGCAAATCGGCCTCCGTTTATCGGTAGCCTACACACAAGATTTTCTTTTTCATGTATACACCTCTCGGTGCCCATATCGGTTTGCTGCCGTTTTTGTCTCTTTCATTTGATGAAATTTTTTTTGATTAATAATGTTGAACAGCGCATAAAAAGCGTGGTTAGTGGACTCGATTGAAAAGAAAATAAGAAAGATTCCAAGAATGAGAGAGAAAAGATTCTGGGAGAGCGAAAGGGTTTGTACTGAGAGAGAGAGAGAATTTATGCGAATAAAAAATGAGGACATGAAGTTTATTATCATATTTATAATGTATTTAATATTCAGAAGAGTGAGAGAGAAAAAGAAAGAAAGAAAGAAAGAGAGAGAGAGAGGAAGAGAGAGAGAGGAAAATTATTGCTACCTCTTCTTTTGCCTTGAATGTCCATGATTTGCAAATGGGCATCAACGCGATCCCAAGCGACTACTGTTTTTGTGGTGTCAATTTTTTTCGAAAGAAAAAAATTAAAATATTTTTTCTTCTGATGAAAGGAAGAGAGAAAAAGGTAATATTTTCACTTAACAAGTCAAATAGAGAGAAAGAGAGAGAAAAATACTTTACTATTCTAACTGCTTAACTGGATTCTTATTTAAAATACCAATTTTATGGTCACGATACAGTTGATTTTACGAAAATTTTCATGGCTCCAGTTCAATTGCCTTTCCCTCCTCCAAAACGTAATTAGAAGCGTGAACACAAATTAAAGCATGCTGACAACGTTCATCCAACATTTCGTTCGCCTCTGTTGTTATTGTTTTGCTTCATTACTATTCCATCTCTCTCTCTCTCTCTCTCTCTCTCTCTCTCTCTCTCTCTCTCACTCACTCACTCTTACTCACTTCCAAATTCCATGAGAGAGGCTCACACATAGAAACAATTTTGTGCCATCAGAAAAATTGTATCACAATTGCCAAAAATCGAAATGATAACTTGTCGCCGTTCATATAGTGTTACATTTATTGCAAGAAGAGAGAGAGAGAGAGAGAGAGAGAGAGAGAGAGAGAGAGAGAGAGAGAGAGAGAGAGAAAGAGCGAAGAGGAAAAGTGAAATGTATGATATTTTGACGGTCCCGTCAGAGTCACACAGGAAAATGTTTTCCCAAACAGACATCCCATGGAGGAAATGGATGAGAAGTTAAGTGGGAGGCTGATACATAAGTCACTGAGTGAGTGGAAAATTTTTCATCAGCAATACAGTGGAATGATGATGAAGATGGAGGACAGAGGAAGGGAGGATGGAGGACAAGAATTTATGGTTCCATTTGAGGAGAGAAGATGAGGAGAGAGTAGAAAGAGAAGGAGGAGGAGGAGGAGGAGAAACAATTTTGATGTGTTGAGAAGTTGGCCTACTCTGACGCGCGACTGGCCAATTTGAGGGCTTCTTGGGACTATGAATGAGCAACTTGTCTGCATGGTGGGATTCCATGTCGTGAGAGATGAATAAACATACATCTACACAAATTTACAGTTAAGTTTACAATAATAGTATCACTTTTTGTGGTTAAAAAGTAAAGTAAACTTCAAGTCAAGCTATCTTTCTCTCTCTCAAAAGTTTAAGCTGTTTTCTCAAGTGTAAATGAGCACGATGCAGGTTTCATGTTCAAGAGTGAAAAAATTTCATCATCTTTGAGACTGAAGATCATTTTCATTCCTCACACTACTCACTTGTGAGTCTGTATGTATGTAAGAGAATAGAATTTAGAATCATAGGAATGCTAATTGCTAATCTAACAGGATGAGCAAGGATGCTTGGAATATTCTCTTCCTTTTCTTGGTGGCAATAGGCAGGAAAAGAAAGAAAGAGGGAGAGAGAAAGATAGATTTTTATGCAAATGTTTGCCTGCCAAGATGAATTTTGAGCTTCAACAGGATTGAAAGAAGAAGAAGAAGAAGAAATTATAATTCGCCTTGCGGGCTCACTGGGTAAAGGAGGAAAATGAGAGTATCCATTTCGTTTTGCTCCGCATCTTTTTTCCTCTTCCTCCTCTTCTCATCTCATCTCTCCTCTCTCCTCTCTTCTCTCCTCCAAAATGGATACTGAACTGGGCAAGAACTGAGAACTGAAATGGAAATGAAACTCAAATAACTACTAGTATGTATGCTGAAGGATAATTGGTAAGAAAAAAGAAGAAAGTCTTGGTGATTTTCTGTACTTGATGATGGAATAAGAATCTAGGATGTTTCATGAAGAGATACATGTATATGTATAGAGAGAGAGAGAGAGAAAGAATGTATACATGTATGTATAATAAGTGGCCTCCTGGATATTCTAATTTTCGATAATACTTCATAATCACTATTATCAGCTCTTTTGTTTTATACATATTATATTTTATTACCCTTGTTAGTCTCATCATAATCGTCAAGTCTCATTTTGTATTCATCCATCGCCTCCCACCGTTCAACCATCTCCTCCTCCTTCGCCGTCTTTATTCCCCTTCCGACTCATATCTTTTGCTTGCCTGAAAAATTTTATCTCTCTCTCTCTCTCTCTCTCTCTCTGATTTTGACTGTCTTCTCCATGCACATACACATAAACACACGCTTATACATACTGTTCACCTCTCATGCAAATACATCTCAAGTGGTGCATGCAAATTTTGACAATTTATCCCTCAATTACATGCTCCATAAGAAAAGTATGAGTGAAAGAAAAAAGAGAGAATCAATTCATCGGCAGTTTAGTATAATTCATAAACTTTGACTTCTCTCTTTTGAGGAGAGAATGTTCTCTCAAAAACTCACTCAAAAATCAAGAGCCCGAGACCGACATGGACCCAAAACGTTGGGTCCGGAAGGGTTATGCCCTCAGGCTATCACCCACTTGGGTATGCTGATCTTTGAGAGTTGCATGGCTTGAAAATATTGTGTGTATTCGAGGGAGAGAGAGAGAGACGAAGATGAAAAATGAAGAACGAGAATGATAATGAAGAGGAAAAAATAATGGTTGTAAGGAAAAGTCTGATCAAAATGACCAGAGGCATGATTATAATCAAAGGCATACCTTAAATGATACTGATTTTTAAAAATGAGTGGGCGATTGTGACTAGCATTGAAAAGTATTTAAATGTATATATATCTGGACACTATCATGAACCCGATTATGAATTATAAGCATACACAAACACACAACTTGGGCATTCATAATTGGCATTCACATTCACTTATAAGGTGATGAGAATTAGGTGGCAGAACGGAGTGTATCAAATTGGATTCCCGGAACAAGATGATGACGATAATAGTTATGATAATCTTTCTGTGTACGGTAACTTCGTTCTCTCTCTCTCTTATTATGGAATGGTGACTCAAATTTAGTCCATCACAAAGAGTGTCCATCCTGAATTACGAAATGGAGAGATGAGAGTGGATAAAAGTGGAGAAAAGAGATTAAAACAAGAGGATGAAAAACGAAGAAAAAGAAGCTGAATCGTTTTGTGTTTTTCAAGCGCGCGAATTTTCAAGAAAAAGAACGAAAGAAAGAAAGAGAAAGAAAGAAAGAAAGAAAGAAAGAAAGAGAGAGACAGGTATCATATTCTTTAGCCTTCATTTTTTCCATCTTGCTTAGCACGAATTTTCATGAACTACGGACGCACGCTAACTGCATACTGATGAGCTTAAATAGTCGCCCGGGATGTAAGGCTTGCTCTTATAATATATGATCAGGTAAATGAATAAGAGAGAGAGAGAGAGAGAGAGAGAGAGAGAGAGAGAGAGAGAGAGAGAGAGAGAGAGAGAGAGAGAGAGATTATCAGTGTGTTCATAGCGACAGAATATGTGTGTTCAGATTTGCTTTTTAGCAGTTATTGTTGCGAAGCTCTCTCTCTCTCTCTCTCTTGACTATCTTATTAAGAGTAGCAAAATGTTCAGCCATCCATTGCACTAACCAAGTGAACATCATAAAAAAGGCTAAGAGAAGATGAAGATGATCTTTTATCATGTTTTCAGCATGATAATGATGCTTCTGTTTCCTTTTCACTACCCAAGAAAGAAAGGCGATACTCTTTCTCTCTCAATCTTACATAGGAAAGAGAGGGAGAGATGGAAGAAAAGTATTGAACCTGAATGAATGAACACTGAACAGTTAATGAATGAACAGTATTTAGCCAATAAAATCTTCATAATCATCGCTACCCACTTCACTATTGCTTATTCTGGAATGATAATCACTGAACATACATCCACTATCATCACCACCACTTGATCGTGAACTAATGACCATTCTTTGAACATCGTTCACTGGTTTATTTGATGACAAACGAGAGTGGCACTAATGAAAGTTTTGTGCAAATTTACACTAATCGTGCTGTGAGCTTGGGATAAATTTTTCATTCTTACGCAATTTTCCCCCAAAAAGCATGAAAAATTGTTTAGTTCATATATTGTTGAAATATTAGACTCTTAAAGTAGCAGTATTCATGTTCATTCAAATCGTGACAAATTTTGGCGCCAAATCAATGATTTTTTTGAAATTTTTCCTTTGCAAAAGATTGTCAACTATCATCAATTAGTGGCAACAGCATTGATTGCCTTTGCACTCCTGTTGACAATCTGAATTTGGTTATATCCATGGGAAAGAGTGGATGGATATAGAATGCCAGGACATCATGGGAAAGTTGAACATTCTTCTTCTCTCATATCCACATGATGGCCGAGATCCATGACTTTCAATTTCTATCTCTGATTGAAATCATCAGTCCAATATTTCTGAACCAATACTGATAAGCAGAAACAATATGTGAGAACGGAAATGAAGAAAGATTTCACATCAGCATATATACCATGCTTTTTGGCATGCAAAATTGATGATTTTATCCAGTGAACAACACACACTCGATATTCTAGTGTGCAACTGTTGATTGGACTGATTAACCTGATAAGTATTGAGCCTCAATCAGGCTCTCAAAGTGTTCCTGGAAAGTTTACACACAAACAATGTTGCATACATACACACACATTCACATGTGAAATGAACATTCAGAGGCCACCGATTTTTTTGTTCCTTTCTACATTCAAAATTGAGCGGAAAAGGAAATACACTGAGCAAAAGGAAGAGAGAGAGCAAAAAAGAGAAGGAAAAAAGCATGAGAGAAGACTGTAATGTTAGCTACTGTTGATGGCTTCGCTTGATCCGGTTCACTTTCAAGTTCCACATACACCATGTTTGCCTGCTTTTCTCATCAAAAAAGTCAGCATCCACAGTTTTTAACCACTTCCTCGCTTCTTTTATTTTATCTCAATTCTCATCGTAATGAGACTCATTAAGTTTGGAGAAACTTTTTGGTACTCTCTGAGAGAGTTTGAGAGAGAGAGAGAGAGAGAAAAACAAAGATGCATGGAAAACATCATCAACCATGGAGCCATCCATGGACATCCTATAATAAGTTTTGAAAAAAAAATTTTGGGTAACTGATAACATAGACTGTAGACACAAGCGTATAAATATGAGTGTATATATATATTTTGAGACTGTTTGTCAGTTTCGTTTCCATATCATCATCATGGTGTAGATGAATTCTCGGTATGATATTTTACCAGCTTATGGCAACATTTTGGTATCGTTTTCATCATCATCTAGCCCAGAATACAGAGATTTTCATTCATTCGCTTATTTTCACGCTCTTATTCCATGAACCAAAAAGATTTCAACGAAATATATATGATACTCTCTTTCTCTTCTTCCCATCATCATCATGGTTCTGAGGTATCATAAATTTTTGAGCTCTCTGATATTATAGCAATTCTTATCAAGATTAGAGAAAATGAAAGCATCTTAAAATTACTGTTTCCAAGATTTTCGATTCTCGAATTCAATTTAACATGGAATAGATAGTCACTTTGAATTCTGTGAATTTAGAAAAATATTCCCCCAGAAGATACCAGAATTCTTACCACAATTGGGTGATACACTCATTAACACTCATCTTGAGAATGAATATAATTTCAATTGCCATCGCAGGTTCACCTCATTTTGCAATGGATTGTTTTTCTTCTGCTAATCACTTTTTTTTCTCTCTCTCTCTTTTACTCTTGCTCACAAGCACACAAAACACTCAAAGTATTAATAATGATTATAATCATTCGTTGATTTGCAAATAGTCAGCTCAGTGAACATCATCGATCATAATCATGGATAATTTTCGCATTGATGCTGATACTGATGAACGTTCGTGAATGATCATGATAGTGAGTTTAAAGTAAATACAAGAAATTTTCAACCATGAATACATGTTTGCGTGGCCTCTTTCACTCTTCTCCTTCTTCTTATTCTCATTCTTCTAAGCCCTTCTGAGAATAAAATTCTTCTATCCTCACCAGAATGAGTATTCCACATAATCATGCAAAATATTCGAATATTCCGAGTGGGCGTCAATGGTAATTGATGCTTCATATTCATTCGAACAATTTTTTTCCTCTCTCTTTTCCTTGATATTTTTACTTTTCACCATCTTCCAACATTATTCTCTTTCCTTCCCAACATTACACACTGATGCACATAAAGTGTCATGAATATGGTTAATCAAATGAATTCGGGAGGTTGAATGATGATGATCAATGCGATGAAAGGGCTATTTAGCACAATTATCATTATCTAGTTGCCTCAGGCGATGATGATAAAGTCACTGTGAATGTTTTGAATTTCTTTCTCTCTCTCTCTCTCTTCCTCTTCTCCTTACCTCTTCTTTCTTGGACCAAAATGAATTACCAAATAAAATAGCGTGAAAGATGAAACTGAAGAGGGCCATTAGATGAGGGAAGAGATGATGAGCTACATCAATTAAAGCCAACGCAACTCTCCCATTTGTTGTTTCACCCCTTTTGACCCTCAAAAAAAAAGAGAGAATATTTTGAAAAAGAAATTTAAAAACTTTTTCATATTCATACTGGCACGATGTGTATGTGTGTGTTCGAATTGTATTCACCTTTGGGTTGCAAGGTATATATTCTCATTTGTCCTCATTTCATGCAAATCACCTGGAATCACGAGCAAACATAAACGGACATCCTATTCAGTTTGACCACTGGCCACGGACATATACACAATTGCCGATAGCCATTGCTGATTATGATTATGATTTTGCAATCCGTTCACACAAATCCGGAAGCATTCTCTCAACAAATCAGAGCAACTTTGAAAGTGAAAGCAAGGGTACAGCATCTGCATATACTTATACATGTACATATACATTTTTATGCAGATCGTGTGAATGTTGTTGAATGTCCACCTTTTCGAATTTATGGGAACTTTTTTATTCCCCCTCATCAGCTCATGAGCATTCACCGCAAAAATATAAAGAATATCTGAATACTTATGCGCTTTTCTTCAAACTTCACTTCGCTACTCAGATGGTCTTACAATATTATCACTTGACTAAGGTTCAGTTTTGTCTGTTTTTTTTTCTCTCACTGAAACACACTCTTGAACACTTGTGTCCAATGTCCATCAAAGCGAATAATTTATCCGCTTTCACACACTCGATGAACAAGTGAATCCGGCAATAAATATACATACATACACATGTGGATACATGCATACACATCGTTTCACTTGCTGGGATTCCAGTCATGCCGATGCTGTTTATCCGGACTGAGAATAGATAGATTCTGTTCACTTGGACACTTTCTCTTTAGACCGAAGTGACTGTGTTCCTTTTCTCTTCTTCTTCATCTCTCTCTTTCTCTCTCTCTCTCTTAAGTGATCTTGATGAATGTTTCCTATCCACTAATGGGAATGTTTCAGAATGGATTAATCGTCACAGTGAAAATAAAAGAAAAGAGTCGATGGACTGGCAAAAACGGTGATACTCAAAATTCCATACTACTGGGATCTCCAGTCAAGGGATGTCCAATGGTTGATAGTGTCACATCTGATAAGCGATGCTCATCTCCTCAGCGTCTGAGCACTTATATATATTTATTTTGTATTCCCTGCGAAATTCTTGGGATTCATGAGATCACCAGCAGGGACTCTCTCTCTCTCTCTCTCTCTCTCTCTCTCTCTTTCTCTCTCTTTCTTCTGGGCCCAAAAGTTTTTGAAAGGAGAGAAGAAAAAAGTTTCACGGAATCCCAGAAAAAGACAGATAAAATCCATCTCGCTTATCTGTTCAGCATCCGATATCGGACCTTTTTTTCGGGCCAAGATAGACATGTATAAGTTAAGCTGAAGGGAGAGAGAGAGAGAGAGCAAAAATTGGGCAGAAATTTTTGAGAGGACATGAATCGATGTGAGTGTATTGGACGATCATCATAAATTTTCATCCGATATATCTTCTTAGTGTGTGCTCATGAACATACACTCAGCACCACTTCATCATGAGCTCAAAAAATCAATCACACTCAAGCCAAACACATTCCAATTGGTTTAGTTAACTTTTCGTCTCAAGAGAGGCAACAATCTTACCACTTACACACACACATACACACATATCAATCGAAATTTTGGGCTAAAAACTGAAATAACTGTCAATACTTTTTCACCCATCTTTCTTTCGTGGATGCTGAGAGCAAGTCATGAAATCTCTATCTTGAGGCTATCGTCAGGCAATGTATTTTCTTTTCTCGTTAAACTTTTTGGATACATTTATATATTTAAATGTATTATTTACAGATTGAGTTAGTGGTCATGATTTTGACCAAAATGATTACGGATTTCATTCACTTACACATCAGCTATGATGATCATACGATTTAAGGAGAGAAAAAATTTAATCTGGATTATATTGCAATACCAAAAGTAATATAATGGCCTGATTGAATTGCCCTCAAGAGAGAGATGCATTCCTTTCCAGGCTTTTCATGTGTTCAAACCCAGAGTAAAGTGTGTGTGCATGTGTGAAAGAGAATATGTGTATCTGTTGAATGATAATGGTAATCATTACAATTTGATTGGATTTTGCAATTGCTTCAACAGCTGAGATTGCACACACAGAGTTTTTCAAATTGAAATTGATTCTACTTGGGCTAAATAGTAGTAAAAAGTAGCTGTTTTTGCAAAGGGCCCATCATTTGATTACCACTGATTTTTTGTATTCGCCTGCATGCTGACTGTGTGTGCTGATTTATGGCCCTTCAGGAAGGAATCAAGAGAGAGAGGAAGAGAGATCCTTCCCAGTTAAATTTGATACAGAGTTACTTTCCAGAAAGAGAGAAAGAGAGAGGAAAAAATTGAAGGATGAAAAGTTTCAAAAAACGACCAGATACAGAATCGAACTGAGTTTCTCAATATCATCTCTTTTTCTTGCTTAACCAGTCGAATATAAGCAAGTGTTCAACTAATTTGCATACTAAAGTGAATTAAGTTATATATGCATACACTTATAAGCAGACACACACACACACATACACTCACACAGAGTGTGCAATAGCAAATCGAATTGAATAAATGCAGATGATGCTTGAAGAAAATATTTCCTTCTCATGAATACACATCTCTGTTTAGTTTCATCTTGATCAGCAGACACACAAAATTTTTTTACCCCACTAGACATACTGGTAATCAATTGAAAATGGAAGTGAAAAAAAAGTGATATGCGTGTGTGTGTTTTTAGTGTTGGTGTTGGTTAAGGTTGAAAAAAACAGTTCACAGTAATCAAGATTCATTATAATGTTACTATTTTGCATCAAAGGATTACTATTTTGGCGGGAATCAAAATTATAACCGTTTAGTGAGCAACAGGCGAGTGGAAAAAACAAAAAAGATATCCACTTGAATATTGCATTCACTGTGAGAGCCATTATGATTGTTGCTATTATTATTATCATTATTATTGTGAACACAAGTGGCTGATTGCTTGCAGAACGTTTTTTAACTTGATTACTGTCAGAACGAGTTGGCTGAGCGTTCATCTTCTCTCTCTCTCTCTCTCTCTCTCTCTCTTCTCCATCAAATGCCCCAGGCAATTGATTGTATATCTTGTGGTTTGGCCACGAGATGAATAAAGAAGATGGAAGAAGATGAGGATGAGGATGAATCCTTCTCTTCCAGTGTATTGACAAGGGAGATAGAGAGAGATGTGACTTGAAACTGATTTTTCATCTCGTCAAAAAAGTACCTCATGAAGTAGGAGGATCAAAAAGTGATCCTAAGAAGATTTTCTCTCTCTCTCTCTCTCTCTCTCTCTCTCTCTCTCTCTCTCTCTCTCTCTCTCTCTTCTCAATTGAAAAGGCCGCCAGCATTTGAGGAAGCTGATTTACAATTAATACTGATCTGGTATGATCATCGAAACAAGGGTCATTTGTTAATTACAATCATAAGAATTAATACTCGATGATAAACCATTAGAACATAATTATCTGGATACAAATTCTCAAGTTATGCTAGTTTGATCGCCATTATTTTTGGATAAATGGAAAAAATCATTGACAAGCAAAATATTACATTTCTCAATGAAGATCTTACGTTATTGATGAAACTTTTATCTGCTTGCCTGCCAGCATCTTCTGCAGCATCCCTTCCTTTTCTCCATCTCTCTCTCTCCATCTCAGCATCACACCTGATACATATCTTTTTTTCTCCACTCCTTCACCGTATCACTCCCACTTTTTGGAGATCATTTAGTATCACCGTTATTTGGATCACTTTCCTTCCCGATGGCCAAATCAATTGCCATTGGATTGATTAGAATGATGATGATCATATTAAATTTGAGTCCTTCAATATGAGTATAGATGACTGTATCTATCTGGTTATGTCCAGTCAATTAGTCACAAAGCTTGTTTTATGCCTGCTTTTTAATTGTCAGGTTGATCAAGAGAAAAAAAATTATCTATTCTAGAACTCTTTTTGCTCTATCTCACCTTTTTTTCAAAAACGTTACTCTGCAACATTTTAAAATCCAAGTGCTTGAGGCTTAATAATGATAATAATAATAATAATGTTAATATGAATAGGTATACATTCTCCAGATATATACACACACACACTTATTCAAACGAACTACTAAACTGTTGAACACACATAATCACCATGAAATCTGTTCCCTACTGACCGTTCGAATATATTTGCCATCATTTGCGTTCTGGAAACCTTTTTTTTCACATACACATATTTCTTGGCCTCAAATTTTACTTGTTGGTTGCCTTTCAATTGCTCATTCAGTGTATATGGTTTGGTGGTAAGCTTGAAGCATGTCACTACGTATACACTTGCTCGATAATGATACTGCTGAAGGCAAAATTTTTCTGATTTCAACGTGCTAACGTGTTTCGATTTGTGTGTGTGTGTTAGTATGAGTCTTTTAATGAGCGGATGATTGCGAAATGTTGGGATTAGGAAGAGAAATTTTTCATGTGAAAGTTATATCATGTTGATTGAGTACCATACCGCTCAGGCTAACCTGTGGGCTATGTATATTATTGATCATCATTATAGTGATAATAATGTCGAAAAATTTTACCCAATATATATTTATAGTGAGAGAAAGAGGAAAAAATGGAACCAATCTTCCACTGTTTACCTTGTTCCTGTCAACACTTACATCGTTCATTTGTTCAAAAAATCATCATAACGGTACCTTGAGTCAGCTTGAGGCCAAGATAAATGTGTATACGCACATTTTGATGGAGAGAGTAAAACTGGATTGATTTAATTCTCATAACTCTCATAACTCTCTCTCTCTCTTTCATATAAACACACTCACAATCAGTATAAGGAACTTGGATGATGAAAAGGAGGCTCATTTTCATGAGAAGATAAATCTTAATCCATCTTCATGATACACTTATAATGTATTGGTTGGATGTTGATCTCAATACACATTCCCTTTCGATTATGGCTGGCCTTTTTATTACCTTTTTTATTTTCTCTTTCTCTCTCTCTTTACCACCACTATCTATCTCTATCTCTCATCCAGCGTGATCATTTTACACAATTAGTGGGTTTTGATTACGAATATCATCCCCATTATGGTCAATATCATCTTATTTTTTGATACGAAAAAAATTTTCACCCATCCAAACCTGAAGCCAGGTTTACTTCGAACTTTCGACTGGATATTTGAGTTTTTGAATGAGAATTTATGTGTACATGTATACGAATCTCTTTTGCCCGAAAAAAAGTGGGCTTCGCTATACAGTGATTAAATCTGCTTGTGTGTGTGTGGATATGTGGTAAGAGTTACATAATAATGGCAGCCTTAAGGATTGCAGAATCAAAATGTGTATCAAAAAAGGTAGGCACGATGATGATCAAGATTGTACCGATAAGCATCTCTCATCTCATCTCATTTGATTTTCTGGCATATCCACCATGTATCATGAATTTCGAAAAATCAGATCAATTGAGATTGCACGCGTGTCCATCGATACACTTGAAGCTTGAGCTTCTTCTTCTTCTTCTTCTTGATCTTATTATGCTCGTGTAACCATTTCTGGTGAAACCCTTTTCTTTCGGCTTAAAAGCGTTTAACAGAAACGAGAATAATTGATGATGAATTTTCACCATGATTATCATCTTCTTCTTTCACCCACTTGTCAAATGTTTCAAAAATATTGACCCATGATCATGGAGGGAGATCATTTTCTTAGCAGGCACATTCTGGAACGATATGAAGAGAGAGAAAGAGAGAAAGAGAGAGAGGAAGGAAAGGAAAACTTGGAAGAAAGTGGAAAAACAAAAAATTCCAGAAGAAAAAATAAAAAACACCAAGAAGCAGAATGAACGATTATACATCTTACCTGTCTCTCTCTCACACACACAAAATTAGCATCTTTCGTATTGTTTAGAAAAAGTAGCCAAACAGATTATCAGACCAGTTTACTGGCTTAATGATGGTTATTATCATCGCTCACCTTCTTTCGCAGATTTCACAGGCATATCGTGTTGCTAATTTTGCTTACTTTTATATTTTGTTTTCTTCATCTTCATCTTTTCTTTCTATTTCTTCTTCTTCTTCTTCTTTTTCCTCCTCCTTTCTCAATGCTCAAACTTGATGCTCAACTGGATGCTCCTGCTCATTGATCCTATTCTTTTCATCTTCTTTTTCCTCTCTCTCTCTCTCTCTCTCTCTCTCTCTCTCTTTCTCTCTTTCTTTCTCTCTTTCTTTCTCTCTCTCTTTCTCTCTTCACGACCCTCCAACACCTTGACATTCCAGAGGGAAGATGGATAGAGAAGATTCCATACAGTGTCAAACCTAATTATTGGTTATGATTTTGTCAATTTTACAAATTATTTTCTTTTTTCTTCCTCATTTGCTTATGCCGGTCCCTAATTTGTTACGCTACTTCATGCATGTGAAACGTTTTTCTCTATTTCAGAATGAAATTTTCTCATTTTCTTACCAAGAAGAAAATATTATTCATTATCTTCTTTTTATTGCACACGCATTCTAAGAATGGCTGAGTAGTTAATGTTGCAGCACGAGGTAATCGTTACAACGTTACCCGATAAACTGTTTTCTCTTGTGTTTATGTGGGCTTATGAACTTTTGATCAAAGTATTCACATCATACATCTGAATCAACTAATAGTTATCCGAAATATTTCTCATTTCTACTTGAATCATTCTTTTCACCAAAGCTCTCGAAGAGCAAAGCTTGAGGGTTATGCGTTGAAGGATCTAACGAAATTTTGGTCATATAATGCCAAAATAATTAATTATAAATGGAATTATTGAGCCCTGAAGTTCAAAGAGGAAGAGAGAAGAAGTACATATAATCATTCTGATAAACGTGACGCATTTCATGAATATAATCAAAAAAAATAATGTTCTAGAAGGTCTCTCTATCCCACTTACCTGGAAGGTGAATTGTTGAAATTTTTACTTCATTCTCTTGGAACTTGTCATCTGTGTTATGTTCTCAATCCTTTATTCTTATTGTATTGTTGTATACTCTTCTGGGCCGATATAATTTTACTTCGAAAAAATTATATGCCTTATATTGATACGTGTGGCTGAGTCGATATTTGTCACCTGAAATTTTGTACAATTTTCCAATAACGGAATGATGAAAGTGAAACCAAGCTGATAGTTTTTATCAGATCATCTTTCTCTTCTTCTTCCTGGTGATGATGAAAATTTTTCAAATTTCACTTGACTTGTCAAGCATTTGACTTATTTTAAACCTCAAATAACAAATTGAGAGAGATCTTTCTTACACAAATTGTTGTTATTCCAATCAACATAATTCAATCAAATTCTTGTAAGATAAAATTTTCCAGATACTCTGGAATACGCTTTCCTCTGATAATCACGAGAGAATCGAATTTATGCCATGATTCCGTGATTATGTACACTCATTCATATACATGTGTACAGCTCTTTTCTGAATGATTGATACAAATATTGGCGATAAGGTAGCTTTGGCTAGTGTTCTTATCGCCAATGTTTGTATCAATCATTCAGAAAAGAGCTGTATGTGAGTGCGTTTCCTGGAATATATCATCAATACGCTGAACTGAGAACTTAATCTCTTCACATTTGAGGAGTCAAAATTGATTTGGCTACTGATTGGATAATCCCAGTATGGTCATCAATATGGATCAGCAGATGCAGATGCGGATGAGCAGAGTTCATCACCTAATCATAAAAAAGAGAGAGAAGAAAAGTGGACAGTATCTCAAAAAAGAGGAGAAGAGGAGAGAGAAAAAAAAATGATCAAACTTGTTGCTTCTTCTTCTTTTGATCAGTTTTATATATCGAATGCTGTTTGATTGGATTACCAAATACTATTCAACTTGATAATCAAATATATATATATTCACTGATCAAATGATGATGAAAAAAAGATCAACTACAGAAAAAAAAAAATAAAACTTCCAGGAACTTTTTATCTGAACGTTAAATATATATATTCACTCTATATTCAACTTTCGATCATCACTTAACTTATCACACAGTCAACATCCATCAATAACATCATCTTCCTCATCGTCATCATCCCATGGCTAACGAGCATTGAACGACTAACATTCTCCCAATCACCAATATCACATGTCCTCTTTATCCATCCATTTTCATCCACCTTTTCATAATCCAATCCAATCCCGTTATGTTTTTTTCCCGCCACTAATCAACCCACTTGCTTGCTGAATTCCATTTCCATTTCATTTTTTCTTCCACCAAACATTTTTTTTGCCCTCTCCTACACATCCTTGTACAAAATAATTAATTATGATTATGATTATTACTACAACGACTAATCGAAAAATTGTTTCTTTTCTCTTCTTCTCTCTCTTTTTCTTCTTTTTTCCTCTCTCTTTTTATTTCTATGCCGAAAATATTCCAATATCGAAAATGGATACCGAATTTTCATCTACTATTGGACTCATTGAACACTTGATTAACACTAATTGATCCATCAAATATTATCAAAGAAGGAAGAGAGTGTGTGAATTGTGGAGCAACATCTACTCCACTTTGGCGACGAGATGGTACAGGACATTATCTGTGTAATGCCTGTGGTCTATATCATAAGATGAATGGTTCAAACAGGCCACTTATCAAACCCAAACGAAGATTGGTAAGTACAATATTGATTATTCCAACTTTTATATTCAGAATATATCCAACTGATTTCTCCAATTCACTGGTGGACTTGATCATGATTAACTTTTTTAGAATTATATTCAGTGAATGGTAATACATTTTTTGGATTAGATACCCAGTATATGTATTGAGGAATGTAAATTCCCAAAAATTCTAGAAATTCTGAGCATTTTTTCATTCTTATATCAAAATTATCAACAACATCATCGCTTGAGCAGAGGCCATCAATATTAATCTTTCATTATGCCTGAAGGCATGATGTTCATGATTAGACAAGTTTTTTAGTTGTGTGTCATGAAATGAAGTCACTTTACAAGAACAGCTTCCAGGTTGAATACAATTAATATCAAAATCATGTCCTCTTCTCAGGTTTTTGATCACTTTTTGGGGAGACTAATTTGATAATCAAATCAGATACTTTTTCCAAATGATTATCAACTATGTCCCTTAGCGTTGACCTAGCTCGATATGAGTATGGGTCATGTGATAAGTAGAAATCAAGTTGTTCATCTGATGAGATGAACACCAGTAAAATGTGTTGACACTATCATTTTGGTTAGCTTAATTAATTATTCTCATAGTCACACACGCACCCAGAGATAGAAACTTACTAACATCATTACATGTCCATGGTATTAGCTGCAATCTACCTGTCAATGCATTTTTGAGTTTAAATTCGAAGGTTTCATCCTTGAATCTCTCTCTCTCTCTCTCTCTCTCTCTCTCTCTCTCTCTCTCTCTCTCTCTCTCTCTCTCTCTCTCTCTCTC